>NDXB01007463.1:19585-42930 GCA_002631895.1 Agapornis roseicollis | reverse complement strand
AGCTCCATGTCCTTTTTATGTTGAGGACACCAGAACTGCACACAATGCTCCAGATGAGGTCTCCCGAGAGCAGAGTAGAGAGGGGCAGGATCACCTCCTTTGGATGCTCCTTTGTATGCAGCCCATGATACGATTAGAGCCTGTATCTGTATTGAGAATAGCTGTAAAGTCTACTTCAGAAAAGCACACAGTTACCTACCTAGTTCTGTCCTTAGAGGCATATTTTTAATGTTCTTTTATTTATTCTAGAAATGTTCATTTTTGTATATACAGTAATATGATTATAACCCACTCAATTCAATTAACAGCACCATGAAAAAGGGATGGAGGCTTTTGTTTGATTCAATTGTAAGCAAATGAAGCAGTAATAAACCCCCAATTAGCACTGAGGAAAATAGGCTGAAGGATTTCTTTCCCCTAGCATTTCACTGTAAACAAAAATGTGTGGCTGGCATTCAAGAGGAAGGAAAATACAATTTGAAGACACTTTAAATCTTCAGTGATTAATGTCATGCCAAGTGACTCATTAAATTTCCAATAAAAATATGACCATAGAAAAGAATTCTCTTCTGAAGAAAAATCAAATGTAATTAAGAAGAAAGAAAGAGAAAGAACAGGGGAGGAATTACCAGCCAAAATCAAACTAAGCTCAGCTGCCAAATAACACGTTTCAAGGGGGACAAACAGACCCTTGTTGAGGGCATCAGACTGGGACTCAGGAGGACAAGGAGTCCTGGGTAAATACCCTCCTAGACTAACAAGACAGGTTGAATCTTCCATTTCAGAAATTGCTCCTTGTGAATTAAATTCAACATGAATGTGTAGTTGTAGGATTTGCTGCACTTAGTTTTAGGGATACTTTGGACTCTAACAAACTCTCCATCCAGGGGCCACACCATGCACAAACAAAGACAATGCAGTGATATCTTATGAATCTTTGACCAAGTACAGATTTCAGGACCTATCTTACTGCTCCTTATTAATAGCTCTTGCAGCCTGTTCCGATGCTTGATAACCCTTTTAATGGTGATTTTTTTCCTGATATCCAATCTGAACCTCACCTGGGATAACTTGAGACTGCTTCATCTTGTCCTGTCACTTGTTACTTTGGAGAAAAGACCAGCCCCCACCTCACTACAACCTTGTTTCAGGCAGTTTTAAGGAGCAATAAGGTCCCCCTGAGCTTTCTCTTCTCCAGAATGAACCCCCCAGGTACCTCAGCCATTCCCCAATCACACTTGTGTTCCAGGCCCTGCATCAGCTCTGTTGCCTTTCTCTGGACTTGCTCCAGCACCTCAATGTCTCTCTTGTAGTGAGGGGCCTAGAACTGAACACAATGAGGAGATGGTAAGATGGTGATGGTCAGAGGTGTTAGGACCTCTTCCTGTTGACAAGTCTTGAGCATCAGATCCCAAACTATAATTTCCCCACTCTGAGAACAGATATATTTACAAACCCATCTCGTGGCATTAGGGCTTAACCTGATATTGGGCTGCCTTGCATCACTGACTTGCATTGTTGGTCCTTGTGACATCATGCCATAGTGTCCATTGCATTGCAGGACCAGGTTTTGTCAGGAGCCTGCATTGATATCCCCTGCCTTGAATACTTGGGTTTTTGAAGCCCCCAAATATAGGCTGAAGGTTTTGTTTTACTTGTGCTGTTTAGCATACATGCTAATTCATATCTGGCTTCAGCACACTCCATGCTATTTTTGAATAAGGAAAAATATCTTATTAAGATATTTTAGACATATCATAATATCTTAGTATCTTATTAAGATATTATATACAAGTGGTCTAGCACAGCAGAAACAGCTCTGTTGTATGTGGCAAAAAAAAAAACCCAAGCCAAACCAAAAACCAATATAAAGTTATTTTGATTTCAGCATTTCCTTATTGGTGAGTGACTCCTTCAGTTTGATTATCCTGGGTAAAATGCCAATCACATTTCATTTTCCATTGGTTTGGGTCTTTTAAAGATTTTGTTTGTTTCTGAAAAGGAAAAAAAGAAATAAAATCTGTTTCATAAGTGGTGCCATGTACCGCAGATGTCTTATGAGGATTCGATATGAGAGAAATACTTGCTGAATGCGTAGTGCAGATAGGGAGGGGAGAAGGAAAGGGATCATGTACTATTTATAGACTATATTCAAGTCATCTGGGCTAAGTATTGTGACTACTTGTCTCCACTGGCAGTGCAATAATAGACTGGGAAGCCTAAGCCAGGCTGCCCACATTGCTCTTGAACAGAAACATCATGACCTTTTCATGTCTTAGCAAAGCACCTTTCTTAGCCTGCCTGATATGGCCCCAGGACTCTCAAGCTATAACACACCACCAGCCAAGATCTGTTGTTTGCAACTGAGACCAAGCAGGTGGCACAACCCATGCCCAGAGCTGTGTCCCTGCCTTCAAAAAGACATCTGGGCATGATCCTGACTGTGGTGGTATCTGCATCCTTCCTGGGCATCATCTGGGAGACTTAAAGTAATCATGGGCTGCAAACCCACTGGGTCATGGCAAAAGTTGAACTGCCTGAGATGATTAGTGCAGTGAAGCACTCTGTAATATGTGAAGTCATTGAGCTGTCAGACCAAGAAATGGCAGCTTAGATACAAATCTTGAGGCCAAATATGGTTGACACAAATAACTCATGCCCCTCATAAAGTGACATTTTCCTTCATTAAACATAGATGCATGCAGTGCAGTGTTCAGCAGTTTGCTCTTTTATATCCAGGCTCTGATTGTTTTATTTTTATCCTTTAAGAGAAATCAGATGTTAGAGAGGAAGCTATTCTTAGACTGCCTGTACCAGTGATCAAGCCAAGCATATCCATATAAGACAGCTGCTGGCAAATGATAATCCAGGGTTGTGCTTTCATTGCAGAAACAGCAGTGTGAGAGCTGAGCATGCAGACATGGCACCCTTGGGGTACAAGAGAGGAGCTGTCACTGTGCTTGTGGTTCTCATCTCCTCCTCATCAGTGATTCTTTTTATACCAATGATTCATATAGGAAAGTTAATTCCTTGGTGGCACTACCTCATTTACACAGCCGCTGGTCCTACTGCAGAGGTTGGCTGCAGCAGTGCTAACCCCAAGGTGATAAATTGTGCTGGAGTCAGTCAGAAGTCCCTGCTCCACACTACCAGGTTAGTGAGTCTATAACCAACAACCAAAGTGGAGTCAGTAATAGTGCTCAGGATCTGTCCTTGCTTGTAATAGTCTGAGTGTCATCAAAGAGAAATTCATGACATCCTGGACAACCACCACTCTTCTCTCTCTAGGAACAACTCTCTTAGTAGGTGATGTGAGCTGCATACAGAGGGCAATGATACAGAGTTACAGTAGATCAAGGTGGGAAGGGAACACACTTGAAAGGGCAGGTTTATGGTAGCAATAGTTCCAGGATCCCTCTGAAGCAGCTCTGGGCTATATGTCTGTTCTCTATAACAAAACAGACATTAGTTTTTCCTTTTGCCAATTTGACTCAATCTTTTCCCAAGTGCCCATACAGTATCCAGCCCAGCAGACATATTCTCATTCAGCATCTTTAGGTATCACTGCACCAAGAAAAAATCCAACAATGTGGATGAGTGCATGTACCCAATCCAATAGCATTGGAAAAGGGCTTTGTCCAACAGTTCAGGGGACCCAGTTGACCCATCATATCACAAGTCATGGCTCTGAGAGCAAGCACCTTTTGGCACACCAGAGCAGAATAGGGCTGTTAGTGTATACACGGTGCAGCACAAGGGAGGTTGTGGTTGACCTGGAATTGTCAACAGTGAAACAAACTCTTGGCACTGGGTCCTCAGAGTCTATAAAAATGACATGTGTTAGTAAAGGTTGTTTATTCTCTTGCTCCTGAAGAGTTACTGAGATAATGATAACGATTCAATTCAGCTTGGACAAAGGTAATTAAATCAGTGCTTCAGTAGGCCACACAGGGCAATATAAAAGGTCTGATATATTTTCTTACTAGAATAATTTTCACTCTACCTTGGGTGGTTTTTTATTAACCTGATTTTAGCTGCAAATCAAGCAGTTGTAAATTTGCTTACAGAGAACATGGTTAGCTTGTAAAATACAGACTGCTAGCTCTGAAGCTTTGCTGTATTTCAAAACAATGTTACCTTTTCGTATATTCAAAGGATTCTGGGTTTTATGTAAATTTTTTTTTGCAGTTGAAGATTTTCAGGGTCTCACCTCCACAGATTAAAGTCTTCTGGTAAAAACATGAAAAAGAAGAGAAAAAAGAATAGAAAATAGGTCAAATAAAACAGAATAAAGGAAAAGCTAGAAAAACACAGGCTTATAGCAGAATGAGCATTCAACAATGCTTGTGAGATACACAATTAGTGATGAGCAGAATCTATTGTGTGAACAAATCAGTTTTGTTAGCAATTCATTGCAAATGGTTAAACGAGGTTTGATTGTGCACCAGCAATACCAGTTTGCTTTGTGTTGCTGAGTGATCAAATACTGGGTATCAGATAGTGCTCATAGCCAAGCGCAGAGCCAAACCCAAATCTGCCCAATCTTATTGCTTAAATTTGCTAAGAGTGAGCAAGGGCAATTGCAATAGCAGCATACACGGGGAGTAACAGATCTACAGTGCTGAAAGATCCCCAGATCTGAATCTGCAGTGCACAGGCGTGATGTATGAAGACAGGAGGACAGCAGGACAGCAAATAAGTGAGGAACCACAGGACAATACACTGTGGTCAAATCCTATGAAGACCAAAGGTGTCATCTTTGAGCATAGACAGTAATCAAGTCATGAGGATGTAGACCAATCCAGTTTCTTAACTTGGAGGAAAGGAGTCTGAAAATAGGAATGACTCTTGCTGTAGAGAGTAATGGAATATACTACTTTCCACCCCAGGGTGTATAGAGCAAGAAATAGAGGGCTTAAATCATAGCAAAGATCAGGAACAGTGGGGATAATAAAGAACTTGGGAAGATGAGGGTGTTCAGTCACCAAATTTTTAAGAATGTGGTAGACTAATTATGGGTGGGAATGGCTTAAATGTACCTAATCCTGCCTTAAAGAGGAGGGATGGATTATATGTGAGATTAAGCTTAATTTCTATAAACCAAATCCTCCTAATTTGCAAATTAATTTGGTGCCTGGCTCCAGGATTCCGTTTAAATGTGCCGGATCAAGAGATTCTGAGCATTTTTGCTAATAGCTTCACTACTAACCACATTAGTACGAGTTAATCATTACTGTGTCTACTCAGCTGACAATTTACTTATTGGCTTTTGCCTTTGGAGGGTGTGATCCTATCACACACGAAGGTCTTGGGGCTGAGCATTAGCAACTCACTGAAGTCAACAAGAGTCAGAAGTCTTCATTCATGGGCCTTAAGTTCCATTAAAATCATTAAGCATTTTATTTATGTCCTAAGACACTATCACACGATTCTCTTAAGCTACTATCCTGCTGATGATGCTTTTGGGAAACTGCCAGAAGAGATGTATTCTTGCCCTTTAAATGGATATTAAATTAATTTAGATTAACCCCAGCTTCTTCATCCTAATGAATGCTATATTTAGCTTGCTTTTTATCCAGCCAGGGCCTTACATTCGTGTTAGTACTGGTTTCTCATGTGACTGAAGTCACTGAATAACTTGTAGAAGCCTTGGTCCTAGGAGTAAGCTTTCAATTGTTTTCCCTTTATAGCCTGGTTACCTAAAGTAATCCTGTGCCTGGGTTCTCAGTCTACAGCTCTAATGGAACCTGCTGTTGGACTTCAAAGGAAGGATTTGTCATCTTGACAGCATTCTTCCTCTTGGGGGACTTCTTTATGTTGGACAAACAGCCAGAGAGTGTGAGTCTATTCAGCTCCCAGGTGTTCCAGCACAGACAAATTACACCTTATCTTTCAGAAAGCATGGGTCATGCCTGTCATCTGTTGATCTGTAATGCAGGGAATTTGAAGAGAAATTGATTTCTATATGGATTCTCTGGTTCTGAGTCTGACTGGTTTGGTTTTCACTTTTCTTCTGGTATGAGCCTCACTACCTAACTTTGATAGAAACTTTTAATCACAATCAGAGGGTCTCCAAGGGTTAAACTGTGTCTCACCTTTTCCCACTGTTTTTTATTTAAAGACTTTTTTTCCTGATGATACTTCTACTCATTAAAAACGTTTCTATAATTACACTTCCCTGGGGTCTTTTGCCATCAGTCTGGAAAGCCATATTCACAGGTGGAAATGGTCCTCACCATATCGACAAGGGAAAGTGCCAACATTTGATTTACTTCCCAAACTGGCTATTCTGTCTTACTGAATGAGGCCTTTCTCCCTCACCTCATAACCCACACTCTGCATTTGCATAGTTTCAAATAGATAATAAAAGCACTCATCTCCATTTATCTGAGCCCTGCTATAAATCTCCACGTAGCAGAGAGTGCAGCCTTTTGGCAGGAGCAAAGGCATGGCTTGGTTGCTCACTGAAGAAAAGCTTAATGGCTGCAGACATGCTCTTTCAGCAGGTGCTGTTGGGAATTAGTTCATCTTCCAGGGCCATCTCTGCCATGAAGCGAAGCCCTTTGATCTGAAAACCATGGAGATTCCTGTTAAAGAGTCAGGCAGAAGCCAGGAATTCACTAAATAGCTTGAAAAAGAAGCTGAATAATGTCAGGTGATGCCTTTGAGGAGGGAACTATTGATTGGCTGCAGCAGGGGAAGGTTATTAATTCAGATATTTACCTTTCAGTAAGATGTCACCATGCCCCTGGGCTGCTGATTGAGCCACTTCCACACTGCAGAGGCTGCTCCACTCCATCTGATTTGTGCATTTAATAGATAGCAAAGGTGCCTAGAGCTGTTCTTAGTGCCTTATAAATCTAAATGCAGCTTCTCTGCTCTGCTAGAAAACACTTGGGCAGCCCAAAAGGCTGGGTGTTGGTCAGAGGTTTCTCCCCATGATAGTTCCCTGGTCTGGTTGTTAGGCACAGATGGAAGAAGAATGGGGAGGAACACTCAAGAAGCTGTAGGATTTCCCCAGTCAGAAATACTGGGCTCAGAAAACACTAGAAGTACTGAAGCCCAGGAGGGGAGACATTGGACCCTCATGTACAGAAGATAATGAAAGTTTGCAGTCCATTTAGGAGCACAAGCAAAGACACTTCAGTGATACCTTGCAAATCTTTGACCAAGTACAGACTCCAGGACCCATCTTACTTCTCTGTATCAGCTGCTTAGTAATGGCTTTTGCTGTCCGGAAGGCTGCAAGACAGCAAGATGGCTATACTTTTCCTAAATTGTAGGAAAACCTCTCAAGTAGGTTCTCAGATGGCTTTTGTGCTGATTAAACATCCTGTCAAAGGTGAACTGTATGAGCTAGTCTTGAGTGACTCTGGGGAAGAGAAGTAATTCTAGCTCCAACAGAACCTCAGTTATTTCTTCTTGACCAAGCCGTAGATGTACTTACAGAACTAGAGATTGCAGCTCAAGACTTTTTTAACCTCTTTTTAAGCTAATTGGCACATGCTCTGCTCTGGCCTCCACCCTAATCCCTTCTCTTATCACGTACTAATCACTGCCTGGCTGTTACTGCCTCATCTTCATTAGAATGACATTTCAATATTCATGTAGATGCTCTCAGCCACCTTTTGCTGTCTTCAGTTTCCAGGCAGCGATATTTAAGCCTTAGTCCCAGAGTTATTGGTCATTACTTTAGTCTTTAATCATCATGAGAGACCAATGAGGGAGCTAACCTTTATATAAATCACCCTGTAACAAGAGAAGCAGCTAATGTTTTAGGAGATTTAGAACCCAGAAGCTGTCTCTGATAAAAGCCAGAGGGCTGTTTACAACATTTAGGCAGGGAGGAACTCAATTTGGTGACATCAATCCCCATGCCGAAACAATTATACCTTTTCAATAATACTTTGCATTGCTATAACAGCACCTTCTATCTGAACATTTAGCTTTACACAAGCTATTCTTCTCTGGAGTAATTTACAGAAATAAGTTTTATGTTTCCCTGTTCCTGACTTGACTGATGTTTGCCTCCTGTTTAAGGGTATGGAAAAGCAGATGTTCTTCAGCAGGAGCACTTTGTGACACCAGCAACCTGAGCTCCTGAGCTCAGAGCCTCATGCTATGAGGTTATTTATCATATTGGTACATGTTAGCACTGAAGCACATATCAATATGATAAATTAAAATGGTATATGCTTCCTCTTTCTGCCAGTGCAGAAACCAGGACCTGAAAGGTATTGGACTGAACATCTGCCTGGCTGTTGTTGGGAAGCTCTCTGTGCCTGAATATCCTCCTGTGGCATTCGGGAAAACCCAAGGTTGTTCTTGGGATTTTTGGGTGCAGGGGAGTGTGGAGAGCAGTTCATGTGTAGGAATACACTAGACTCAATGTGATTGACAAGGGGAGTGCTGTATGCAATGATTTTAGAGGTTCCCACTGAAGAGTTGTTTTTGGTAAACTGAGGCACGAGAGAGCACAGTTTCCTATAACAAACCTGTGCTCAGTAGGGCTGTAGTAATCAGGTCTGTGTTGGGCAAGGCATGGGGTTTAAAGTATTGGGCACCCAAGAGCAGAAACGTGTTCCCACATTACTTGTGCCTGGAGAGGGGAACTGTGCAAAGAACAAGGGTTACTTCTTGGGTCTGTTAGTCATAGCAGTAATGCTTCAACCAATGCTATAGCCAAGACTTTGTCTACTACTCTCACCTATGGGCAATCTCGTTTTCTTTTCATGCAGTGACCAAGCAGAAATCTTGAAGACAGCTAGCTCCTGTTTGAGAGATGAGCCTTTGTGGGTGTTTCTTTGGGCAGCACTGAATACTCCTTGGCATGTCTCAAACCTCACCACTGTCAGCATCGCATGATCTTTATGGGAAAAAGACACTCCACACTCTCAAGGCTGAGAATCTAATTACTTTAAAAGTGTCTTTATGTCATTATATTTGCATTAAAAGAATAATTTATCTCTTGTCATTGCACTCTTAATGATGCTTGAAAACAATGGGCTTGAATCCGTACTGTGCCCAATATAAATGCAGTGGAAGAACCATGAGGACCTAAGCAAAGCTCATTGCTTTTCCCTGATTTTTGGCTGATTTGGTGTTTTGACAAAGTATCTGTTCTAAAGACAAGCTCCTGCCATGCAGAATGATCCCACTGAGGGGCTCAGTGAGACCCAGAAGTTGAATGTCCAGTGTTACATTTTGGTGCATCTATGGGCATGTTGTGCTAATGGCACATGAAGAGAAGAGTTCATCTGTGTATATATATATATATATAGGGGTATGTGTATATATATCTTTCTCTACATTGAAGTATTCCTTTTTAATAAAATCCCTTGCATAGATTGGTTATAGAACTGGTTAAAGATAGCAGCTGATCCTTGGAGCAGCTATAAGGTCTGGAGTGTGGGGTCTCCAGAGTTTAACAAGGTTCATTTCCTGTTTCCCTCTACTTCTCTGTGCACAGTGGAAGTGGCTGTAGAAGATGGTGGAGATTCAGCTTGCAGGAAATTACATGGAAAACCAGGAATATTTCTTCACTTGTGGCAGTTTTTGGTGCTCTGATTACTTTAACTTCATTGTAGTTCTTGCAATGGTAGTTATGGTTTCTGGACTCAGGATGCCTCCTGGGCTGCAAGAGCATCCTCTGGAAGACGCTGGGATAAATATAGGCCAGAGCAACTTAACCCCGTGGCAGGTTTTCCTGTCTGCGTGGCACCAGAGTGGCTCAAGTCAGAGTCCATGCAAGTCCCTGAGCAGTTCTGGAGAGCTTTTTGCAAAGGCATGAGGAGTTACACAGCTTGACATTACTGTGGCACTAAGCCTACCTCCACCTGCAACTACACCATTCAGAAGACTGGTTAGATTTAGCTTTTTACCAGAATTTCCTGTTCAGTCTGATCACATCAGAATTTCCTCCCTTAGGAGCCCTCATTATTGATACTGTAGCACTGCAAAGCTAGCATATACCCTGATAAGAAGGGTTAGAAATAGAGATGCAGTAGAGGATGATGTGAGGAAATCTGCTAGCTGAGGCATCAACTATCTTGGATTAAAGAAAGCCCAAAGCCTCCTGACATGTTATGGAAGGTGAGATATGGTTTTAGTTTTCTATTTACCAGACTGAGAAATAAAAAGAATATTGTCCTAATTATCTGGGCTGAATTGTCATTCTCCTCAGCTCCAGCTCCATCAGCAAATAAAATGAGATAAGAGCTATTTTCTAGTCTCCTGGTGAGTGGCTGAGCACTGCTTATGTGGCTGAGTAGGGGGCCATGTATAAACTCCTTGTTGGGAAGAACCCCTTGCTCATGATACCTCCAAAGTCATCACAGGCTGTGGCTGGGAAAGTGCTGCCAGAATTGTGATGAACATGATGGTAACAGGTAAGCAGCAGTGGGTAGTGTTCAAATCCATGCCAAAGCCGTGTTCATTTTAGAACTGCAAATGTTAGACAGTTTCTCTTTGTCATCCTGTATACGAGAATAAAAGTGCACTTGTACTGCAAAAGAGATTGTTGATCACTTTAACCTGAAAAGTCTGACAGATACAGACCTCCACAAAACACAGCCTGGAGAGGGAGACTTTGCATTAACCTCTAGTAGTGTTTGTGGGGAAATGTGTCCAGATGGAAGACACCAATCACCTTTGGATTCAGTTGTGTGTCAGTGAGCAGCCTCCAAGCCTGGAAAACTATTTGGGTAACCCCCCTGAATGGAAAATCTGAGTGTACAGGCAGGTAATTCCAGCTCTATACTCCCGATTTTATAGATATATTCTATGATTCTATGTGACTCCTAGGTCACATATTCCTGGTTTGTCTGAACTGGTTTTGTTTATGGGAAAGTTAAATCTGGAATAAGTTAAACAAGTTGAAGACTTGAGCTTAACCCTGCTCAACCCAAGTTCTCTCCATTACATGACCTGATGGACTCCAGAAATCTTACAGCTAAAAACCAGGTTTATCAAAAGTCTTCCTGGCAACGCAAAATCAGGTGAATGACACATAGGATGCTGCTGGGGCTTTGACTCAGCCAAATGGGACTAAATGAGTTGCTGTGCCATTTATGTCTGTCTTCTCCCCCAATTTCAGTTAATTAAATGTAGTGAAATATTCTTATTTATTTTGTTCTTTAACACAGGGTTTGATGAATATGTTTTAAATCATCTGTCTTCTATTTCACAGGTAGCCGCAAAGGAGTACTCTATAAGCAGACTCGTTCCCACATCCATGGTTAAAAAACAAATGCAGATATACATCCACATCTCCAAATAGACATCACAGATCTTAAAGCACAGCTTCACTGAAGCTAAGGGAGCATCTTAAAGCTCAGCTTCACTGAAGCTAAGGAAGGAGCCTTAGGAGAACGATTAAATACTTATCCCAGGTTGAGACTTTAAAGTACGAGTTATGGTTTCTGGAGTGTCCAGGAATACTTTGTGAGTATTCAGGGTAAATGGGGTAAGGTTATCTGCTTCATGCCTTCATATCTCATAGTCTGATTCCTGCCTTCTTATGGGACGTATTCTTGAGTGTCATGGGAAAACGCATATTGATGAACTTCCCAATATACAGCCAAGCTTGGCTGCATCCTTTATTTTTTCATTAGTCACTAACCATTTCAATTAGACAGAACATTACCTCACAGATCATAAATTCAGGAGAGGAGGAGGTATCCCTCACTGCTCTGCAGTGGGATCTAATGACTTCTTTGCTGCAACAATAGAGAAAGCATTTAAAGTAATGTCCCTTATGGATAGTCTCCAGTACATGCGATGACTTTTTTTATAGCACTCAGTATATTTACAATGAAGGAGAGAAAAATTGTGAGCAATTCTGTTAGAAAGAGAGAGGTTTAAAAAAAGAAAACAAAGCCAAACCATACCAGAGCAGGAAAACCCGAAGCATTCGTATGGTATAGGAGCTTGACCTTTGGTGTTATCTACCTGCAGCCTTCCTGCCTATGGGCATTGCTGGTGTGTGCAGGAGGAGCAGTGGTCAGAGCCTGGCATCCAGGCTGTGACTATGGAATGCAGAAATGAGCTGATGAGTTCTCTCTGTCCTATGCACAGCTTAATATCACATTAAAATGCACCTCTGCCTTCAGCAGACCCCTGCTCCTGTAACTGCTGAACTGTGCTGACTGCTGTCCTGCTCCATGATGTCTGATTGAGTTACACTCCTGGTGCCTCTGTGAATAACACAGCAAATACACATGGGAACGGCGATGCGTAGTGTCCCTTCCTTTCCATCTTAAAGCAGTGGGAGCAGAGAACATAAAATATTTAGACTCCAGATGTCTTTATTTGCCAAAATAAAAATTCTTGCTGCAAAATATCTACAAAATGTAATTAAAATTGCCATTTATTTTGCTCAGTACTGCGAACATCGCTGGCAAAACTGAGTCACTTGGTGCTGCCAAATATAGAATTCCAGGTGTAAAACACTCTCAGATGTTCATGACATTTTGCACGTAAATAGTGAGTCATTGAGAATGATCTGGAACTATCCATATGCCTGCTACAGAAATACTGCGGAGAGTGGGAGATCAGTATACACACACCACGGGATAATGTTTGAGAGTGAAAAAAATGTGTTTGTGTATTGTTCCTAATAAAGGTACTGAATTTTGCATGTACTGATTCTGCTTTCAAGACTGTTTTAAATGGAGGATGATCATGTCCCTCCATTCCCCTACTTGCTGTTTCATCTCTGAATGCCAAGTTGGAGGGGGTTTTGTCACAGGACAAAATTCCTTTTCCAATTCCTTTTTTCCCCTGTTTTTTGGTAACTTAATTGTGCAAGGGACTTGTAAACCATGCTGTGCTGTAGATGGCATCTGAATGTACTGAAGGTAACAGAATGATGCCTACCATACTGCTCTCTGTCCAAGAACTTTCTCTACCAGTTATCTTTTCAATCTGCCTTTTGGCTGTTGCTGCTGCTCTGCACCAGGCAGCAATATAGGATGTGCTTTCAGGCATCATGTTTTCCTAGGAAAATGGATGTGCTTGTGGAAAGCATGTGGGAATGGTACGCCCTGCAGTCACAGTGGCCCTGGAGAAAGGCAGTGTGCACTGAAGTACAAGCCACTATGTTGAGATGAATCAATCCAGCTTGACAGACATCTCTCTTCTCATCATGTACATGAAGGAAAAATGTCCTTTGCTGTTACAAGTGTTTATGCTCAGAGTCAGACCTGTGCTGAGCCATATGTCATTGGCAGTCAGACTGGTCCAGTGGAACCCACATTGCTCTTGGAGTGACCTTAGGCTCTTCTCACATTGGGCACACAGAGAGGCTCTACTCCTTGACCTTGAAGAAAGACTTCCTTTCTTCATCTGACAGTTAATCTTGCCATACTCTCACTTTTCTATTATTTGGGAAAGCAATAACATTTCATCTTCAGACTTTGTCGTGCTCAATAAAGAATGGGGTTTTGAGCAAAAAAGGATGGTTTGGTACCTTGTGCCTGTTTTCCATAAGTCTTTCTAAAGGAAAAAGTGTGCTTTACTTCTTGTTTCTTTCTCTGTCAAGGGAAATACACTGAACTGTGCTAATGCAACATCACTGACTTGCTTGTTATACAGCTTTCTGTGTTTTCTCCCTGCCATCTTTCAGCACAGGGCATTTCTTGTTATCACCTTTTGCATTGAGTTGTTTACTCAACATCTCCACATTGCTTCTCCTACCACCAATTCTCTTTCTTTTTTTCACCCAGTTCCACTTTCTGTTATTTTCTCTTATTCCTTCTCCTGCTCAATGCATTTCCCTGATGTCTTACCATGTTGATCCTCCTGTCTGTGCTATAGAAAAGCCAGGCCAGAAGGGAACATTACCGGGAGGATTTGCAGGGAGGCTTCTGTGAGAAGAGATAGTGTTCCCATCAGTGTCATCAGGAGTTCATAAAATAGTAGTAAAGATAATAAAGCCTGCATGAAAGATCATTAACCTGAAAAGATGGTTTTCTGATTTTGGATGAAGCACAGAAGCATCCCCATTGGCTTGTTCAGTTCTGTGTTCCCATTTGTCTAACTGTATTGGGGTTGAATGGCAAGGCTTTGGTACAGGGCGGCTTATGTGAGAAGCTGCTAGAAGCTTCCCCTGTGTCTGATATAGGCAATGTCAGATGGCTCTAAGATGAACCCACCACTGGCCAAGGCTGAGCCCATCAGTGACAGTGATAGCGCCTCTGGGATGATGTATTTAAGAACAGGAAGGAGTTACTGCATGGAAGAAACAGCAGCCAGAGAGAGGAGTGAGAGGTTGTGAGAGGAAACAGCCCTGCAGACACCAAGGTCAGTGTAGAAGGAGGGCAGGAGGTGCTCCAGGCACCAGAGCAGTCTGTTCCTGAGCAACTGCACCCCATGGAAGGGACCCACAATGGAGCAGTCTATTCCTGAAAGGTGCAACCCATGGAAGGGACACAAATTGGAGCAGTCTGCTCCTGAAGGACTGCACCCCATGGAAGGTACCCTCTCTGGAGCAGTCTCTTCCTGAAGGATGCATCCCATGGAAGGGATCCTCACTGGACCACTCTCTTCCTAAAAGATGCATCTCATGGAAGGGACCCATGCTTAGGCATTTCATGAAGAACTGCAGCCCATGAGAAAGTCTCACATTGGAGAAATACATGGAGGACTCTCCTGTGAGAGGAACCCCATGCTGGAAGAAGGGAAGAGTGTGAGGAGTCCTCCCCTGAGGAGAGAGGAGCAGCAGAGACAACACTTTATGAACTGACCACAACCCCATGTGCCACTGAGGAGGGAGGAGGTGGACAATTTGGGCCTAAGGTTGAGCCCGGGGAGAAGAAAGGGCTGTGGGGAAAGGTGGTTTTAAGATTTGGTTTCTCATTATCTTACTCTAGTTTGGTTGGTAATAAATTAAACTAATTTCCCCAAATCAAGTCTCTTTTGTCTTTGGCAGTAACTAATGAGTGCTCTCTCCCTGTCCTTACTTGACCCATAAAACTTTTGTCATGTTTTTCCCTCCCCTGTCTATCTGAGGGGAGTCATAAAGTGGCTTTGGTGGGCATCTGGACAGGGTAAACTCATCTCATTAATGGTGGATTCTAAGTATGAATTGCATTCATATTGCTTTTGAATTCCATTCAGAACAAAGTGTAGGACTAGAAGGGATGAGAAGAGGTCACCCTTCCACAGTGTAGAAGGATCAGATAAATCTTGGCCACCACCAGCAGAAGATTGTATAACATCTTAGAAGCTTCTTAGCTTTTAATTCACTGCCTTCTGAGCAATCTGTAAGAGCTCTTCTGTGTTTCCTGTTGGAAGGTTTGTTGTCTGTTTTCCCTTTCTTATTAGCTAACATATGTCTTTGTGCTGAAACCACACTTGGGTTTTGGTGGTTTTTTGCCCTCTGTGGACACAGAGAGCAGTGGAACAGTTTTCTTTATATCAACCTTGTAGACAATTGAATGTGGTTAATGCATACTCACATATTCACAAACCAAGTCATCCTTCATCAGCCATGCTTTTTAGCACCTGTATCACTCTTGTTACTCTGCTCTGGACTCCCTCCAGTTTCTTTTTACTACAGTGTTGAGTCTTTACTATAGCAACTGAATCTTCTCCCTGCCAGGTTCAGTGAATAATTCCCTCTGGGCCCATAAGTAAATGATGCTGTATAAGAAGTCCCTGAGTTTGAAACCTTGTTTGAAGCAGTGTCACAGAGCTTGTCTGCGGAACAGTCCCTGTAAAAATCTGTTTCTCTATGTGATGCTCTGGCTTCTTCACACTAATTCCCTGTGGGGACGCTCCAGGTTTGCACTAAGGACAAGGTTTATTTCACTTCAAGAGTGAAACTGTGAGCAAAGATGCAATTCAGCTCACATGAGCCTTTTTGTGCCCACAGAAAGGTGTCTGCCTGTCAGCAGGGTGTCTTAATTTACCAGTCCAGATGCAGAGACAGGTTCAATTGCCTAAGGAAACCCATTTGGTACTGTTGGAGCTGTCCATGGAACCCCACCTCACATCTGGACACCAGTCCCAGAAGACATGGGGTTTCATTAGATGCTGTATCCCATTTCCCAGCACAACCTGGAAGCCTACTAATAAATCTCAACCTTATTAACCACATAACTGAGCTGAGCCCTGGTGTCTGCTTTAGGGTGTGCTGAATCACTTGCCAGAAGCCACTGACTATGTTGACTAAGGAGCCATAAAAGCCTGTGGATGACTTTTTGGCAGTCTGTAAATTGGGTGTCTAAGGTTGCATTTAACTGATGGAGACACAGTACCTGCTCCTTCCTTGAAGTCTGTCTCCATTTGAGATGTCCTTGAATACCCTGCTTGGCAATTGCAATCTATAGCTTGCCGATTACAAGGGCATCGGTACAAATGTATGCAGCTCCATGGGCAATGAGCAGTTACCTGGTCTCTCCCTGTTCTGTGAACTGTATTGGTTAGTTCTCCATAGACTACCTTGTGCACAAGGAAATATCCTCCTTCCAAGAAATGCATCTGTTTCAGAGGATTGTTTATGGTGCTGAGGCCATATTCATTCCCTTGGCACCACTGACTGGATAAACAGGTAGATCTTAAGCAAGCAGCATTGGTGCTTTAAGCACCATTGCATTAACTCAGAACTACAATAAACTGGCAAATTAGGATACATTTTTTTTTTTAAAGATTATTAAAAATTAAAATGATTAAAAATACACATTCTACCCAGAGGAGGTTGCTGAAAGTCATGGAACCACATTGTTACGATGTGAGGTTACAATATCAAAGTTTCCTGTTTTCCCTTACTAACTAGGTAAGTTTTCCTGTCTTCGCCTAAGTGGAAGCAAGCTCCTTTTAGCAAAGCAATTCTGGATGTCTCTTACCACTTTCCTTTAGATGCTTATGTATCAACTGTTTCACTATTCAGTCTATTTTCTTCCCAAGCACCAAAGTGTGACTAATCTGGAATTCACCTTTCTTTTTACAATAGTACTGTTTGTCCTTTTTTCTCTTTTGGTACTTTTCCTCCATCACATCTTGAAGATAAACTCTTATCATGCAACAATTGCTTTTGATAGTTCCAGCAGATTTCATCAGTCCCCACTGGCTCGCAGGGACCTAAGTTATCCAAATAGTATTTAACTTGTGCTGACCTGCTCTTCTTTCTACAAACCATTACTTTCAATTAAGTTGATAATTTGGTCATAGCTACTTTCTTTTTCCTTTTCACCACTAAGGTTGAAGCAAAAAGGTGCTATAGCAAGCAAGAAAGATAAAGCCATCACATCGAAAAAGCAGTCCAGGTACATAGTTTAGGAGTTACATAGCAACAGCCAGACATGAATTACAGGCAGAAAATTATCCACAATCTAGATAGCTCCATTCAGCCAAAAAAATGGTGCTCTTCCAAAGCTAAAAATAACGTAAAAATCAAAGGGGGGCTAAAATTTTAACAGTGCTTGAAGGGAAAGGAGGAGTTTGGGTAAGTGAGGCTGATGGGAGTTAGTGAAAGGCTGACAGTTTGCCTGTATCACAAAAAGGCAGGAAGACAAAGGTGTGGTGACAGAGTGAGATGCTTCTAACTCTAAAGGATGAAAGGATGCAAATTTATGAAGATGCATTTAATGGCCATGCATTCAGCTGGAGTGTGGTCGGTTTTTAGACTCTGTTCTGGAAGCTTTGTGCCTTACAGGAATAAGTTAATGTTTTGTGCTGAAGAAGGTTGCTTTTGTTGTTGCAGATGGAAGCAGCTACATGCAGCTAAAAGGCAAGTTTGCAAGGTCAGGGTGCTTGATGGACCTATGCCCACAGACAAAATGGAAACATTCAGGCTTTAAGGAAGGTTTTGGGCTGCAGGATACCCAGAAAAACAATGCTGGGGAGAAGGGAGGGGGAAAGGGTTGAGGCCTTTGTCCACTTACCATGACATAGAAATCCAACGTCAGCTCAACTGAGAGCTTAGACTGAAAGAATGACATATGAGTAGGGTGGGTTTGCATGTAATGGACTCTATCTATGCAAGCAAGACAGACAGAAACATGAAACTTGCATCCCTCTGTTTCTCCAACCTTTATGTTACCTTTAGTCATGAAAAGATTATAAATTCTTCAGTGCACGGGAGACCTTTATTGTACATATATAAACCAGCAAACATTGCACTGGAGCCAAGCACTGCCACTGTTTACTTTATTAATGTAGGCATCAACAATAATAATGAAGAATTGAGTAAGGGTCATACAATGGAAAGTAGCTAAGGTAACAGGCTGAATTCAAAACTGCAAAAAAAGGACTCTGATTATCAGCACAAAGTCCTTATAAAGACATTGATCAGGTTGTGCTGCGGTCTCCCAGGAAAAGCAGTAAAACAGTTACCATTTGTGTCCTTTTTGATCAGATTGGATAATATTCTGTGTAGAACAATCAATCCTGGTTTAGTCCAATGGGAATGGACAGTGATTTTCATCTGTAATTTCAATTTCAAAGATGGATAGAGTGTATTTCTTTGTACAGAAAGTGCAGAAGTTTAGGAAGGGAGTTTTGTACAACTCCTGAGACAGCAGAGATTTGGCTGGAATTATTAGAAGAGCAGAGAGCAGGGCAAGAGGGAAAAGATCATGGAGATGCCAAGAGCTCTTTCTATTCAACCACAGCTGGATCAGTTGCTGGTCTACTCAGGCCAACCTATAGAGAAACCAACTTGTAGTGAAATAAAAGGATATTGATGAAAAAAAATGGATGTCTGGTTGTCAGGACCACAATGCATTTTCTGTCTGCAGAGCATGGAGAAGCTTGTTTATGCTTGTTGATGAGCAGCTACTATTTGAGATCTGACCAATGATCAGACATAGATGGATTCTGTAGATGTCCAGCTAGTCCAACCCTCCTCATAAGATTAAGGGAATTGCTCCAGGAGATAACTACTATTAAAAACAGAAGAAGGGCCATTTTTTTGCAGCCTTTTGCTTTATGAAAACATGGAATGTGATGCAGTCCAGTAAGCCCACTGAAGAAGAAACTGTCTTAGCTAAACTGAGACATCACTATACCAGTAGCAATGTAGTAGTACAATAGTCTAGGGACACCAGCCCATCTCCTGGGTACATCATATAAACTATACCAGACATCAGAAAGTTCACCAGGCATTAAGTCTGCAAATGACAGCATTCTTTGGGGCAAGGAGGAAGCTATGCAGAGCTACATTACCAAACTACAATATTAGAGCAAAATAAGTCATGGAACAACAGAGCAAAACCAGAGAGATATGTCAGAAAGCTCTTGGCTTTGCAAAGTCTCACCCAATCCTTATGCAAAGGGAATAAGATAGTCATTCACCATACCAAAAGATGAGTGAAGGCATCCAGGGATTTGTAAGGCTGGCGACTCTTCTACATTATGCATGTATCCATGGAGGAATATAGTACAACTCTAAATATTATCAGTGACATCTCTGGGAAGCATGCAAAGAAATGCTGTATGGAAAGACATGGTCTAAGGTGAGGAATGGGGTTAGAACTGGATCATCTTAAGGTCCTTTCCAACTGAAACCATTCTATAATTCTATGATTCTATGATACCTGTGGTCAAATTGCTCATCGGCCTGAGCAGTGACCCAGAGCTTTGAGCTGTGCTGTGAGTCAGACAGTGCAGGCGTGTGGAGACAGCCCTGAACAGCCTGCTCGGAACAGGGAGGTGGGATGAAATGACATCTAGAGTTCCTGTCCAACATCAGCAGTGCTGTGGTGCAGGGTATTTTCATCTCTAAATTCCAGGAAGCTTCCAAATAACCAGCTTGGTTTGATTTATTTATGTGTTTGAGTGGTTTTAGCTGTGGAATGGGGAGACTCTCTTAGGAATATTTTTCTTTAAAATCTTGACTTTGCTTTGATACATGTGAACTGAAGACAAAGATGATGAACAAAGACAAATAGATCAGATGGGACTTTGAGCAACTTTGTCTAGGGGAAGGTGTCCCTGCCCACTGCAGAGGGACTGGAATTGGATGATCTTTAAGGTCCTTTTCAACCCAAGCCATTCTGTAACTCCATGACTCTATGATTCTATGAACTTATTAAGCTCAGGAAAACAAAGCTAATATTTTTGATTGATAGCTTCAATTCATATGCACTTAGTGAGCCAAAATATATGATATTTAGTTAGCATTTCAGCTCAGTGAGATGTTTCTTGGTCAAGGAAATTTGTGAATACAGTTGAAAGTAACTGCTGAAAAATCAGCATCTGCTTCATGGTATTTTAAGTTTGAATTCATTTCCCCTTATCCTATCACCACAGTCCCTGATAAAGAGGGGTGTAAGTCCTGATGTACATATAACATGGAGGCTTTGCAGCACAGTAACTATAATTTCTGCTATTACAAGTTAAAGGCCAGAGGCTTTGCATTGACCTGAAGTCACAGCTTAGTCAGTCCAGGTTGATGACCCTTGGCTTGCCTAGATTTTAATTTTTATACCAACAGGAACAGAAATACTGTTTAATGAGCATAATCAGAAGGAAGAATGTGTTAATAAAATGTATTAAAACAAACCCCATCAGACTCAAAACTGAGGAAGAGCAGAACACCGATATCAACATCCGATGCCACTCCAAAGAGCAGATGAAGAAAACCCCATCAGAAAAATAGTATTGGTTGTACAGAAATCCCAGATACATGACAACATATCACAACCTCCCAGTCTTCCTGAGTAAGGCTGAAATGCTCAGCCATAGGAACCAGACAGGCACTGATAGAATGACGACAGTACCGAAAAAGGATGGAGATAAAAAAAACCGGTGGTTTTTTTCTTTTTTTCTTCTTCTTGTTTTNCTTTTACATGGACCATGTCAAGGATATCAATATAAAAAGAAATGGAAAATAAATATTTTAATGCTAGAAGTTTCTTTCAAACTAAAGAAAAAAGAAAAAAAAAAGGAAGAAAAAAAAAAAAACCGGTGGTTTTTTTCTTTTTTTTTTTTTTTTTTTTTTTTTTTTTTTTTTTTTGGAATAAGAATTTTAACAGCATTACTGAGTCTTCTCTGCATTCATTTGGACTATATAATATATATAGTTTATATATTTTATGACTGGAACAACCACTTGGACTATTACATTGTGAGAATTCTAACTAGATTAACAATAGCTTCATATTGCTCAGTATCTATGTGAGGTATGCTCCATCGCTGCCCACAGCAAGAGTTTGAGTGTGACAGCTTAGAAGCCCATAAGAAGCACCAATTAGCAGTCTGGTTCATGCTTTTCCAATTTGCTGGCCTTCGTACATGAGACTTGCGAGCTAAGTCTGGAGGGAGACTGTATGGGAGGTTAAATCTGATCTGTGTGTTCTGGGGAATAAGGATATATTACATTCAGTCTTAGCCAGCACTTGTAGAGACATACTGTTGATACACGTTCTTGTCTAGCTTATTATCTACCATAAAAGTGTGAACATTAGTAAAGGAGGATGCGTTTGGCTCCCCTTTTCTTCAGATCTGCTTTCAAGGTTCCCAACTTCTGGCTGTAGCAGCATTTAGATGCAAGCAAAACATTAAAAGAGGAGCAGAATTACACACACACACACACCCCCTTGCTTGCGCAAGCAGTCAGTGAAGACAAACCCTACAGAAACAATTGTCCTGGACTTGAAAAGAATATACCTTATATACCTAATATATCTGTATATACTATAACTGTTAACAAAACTATTGCATATAGGTACAAGAGGTGATGTAGCCTTCTTTTCTACAGACAATTAATCTGCAATTTAGCATGTTGCACGCAATAGATGTAGCTGAAATTATTTCCCATTTTCATGAGAATAGAGGACTCTGATGGGATTTGCCACTGATGTTTACAATGGTACAAATGGAAGGCAGAAAACAGAATGGGTCTGCTCTCTTGAGCCTCTGCTTACATCAGGGATGTTGTTCGAAGGCAGGGAGATCTGAAGGCTCCTCTGAAAATTATGCATGATTTTCTTTACTTTGTGAAAGCAGCCTATAAGCTGATTACCTCCTTCTCTATTGTATTTCAGCCTTCAATGTAATTTGCCATTTGCTATTCCTTTATGCCTCACATGAACTTTAGACAAAGATTGTGTATTCCTTTTCTTTTGAAAAACTTAAATCCTCTTTTTTCTTTTTAACTTCTTTTGCAAAGCCCTTTTTTTTCTCCCAAATAATCTGTACAGAGCCAACCTGCTTGTGCCTCAGGCTTTTCTGAATGTTTTGTTTTCAAAGGCTGCTGAAAAAGCAGGACAGGGCATGAGCATGAGAGCCTTAAATGTGGCTGGACTACTGCTCTCCATGTATGTGCAAACAAGAGTGTGCAAGAGACTGTGTATTTATTGTACAGGGGGAAGTAGTTTACTGCTGATGGTTTTGAAAGAGCTGAGAGGAGTCAGGTAGAACTTTCAATAACCCTGTGCAATGCCTCAGACATGTTGGCTGCTGTCTTCATTATACTTTCCAGATAGTTTTAAGTCTACATTTTGGGGTTCCCAAAATGTCTTGGTGAAGCTTAGGCATGTCTCAATAATTTTTGTTGGCTCTTCATGAGGGACGGTAGTGATGGGACAAGGGGCAATGGCAGGGGAAATTCAGGTTAGCTATAAGGAAGAAGTTCTTCCCTGTGAGGGTAGTGAGGCACTGGAACAGGCTACCCAGAGAAGTGGTGAATGCTCCATTCGTGGCAGTGTTCAAGGCCAGGTTGAACAGAGCCTTGGGAGACATGGCTTAGGGTGAAGTGTCCCTGCCCATGGCAGGGGGTTGGAACTGGATCGTCCTAAGGTCCTTTCCAACCCATGTTCTATGATTCTATGACTCCCAGTCCAGGGAGATTTAGAAGGATTTTAAACATTGATTCATAATGCTCACTTACTTAGTCCCATGAGCTGCTGTCATTAGAGAGAACAATTGATTAAAATAAATACATATTTCCATCTTTCTTTTTGTTATTGAAAACTCCCAGCACCACCAATTCCCAACCAATCTATAAGCACATACCTCTTGTCTGTTCACTTTTGTGAGACTCTGGAATTCAGATAAACAACAAAATACACTGGGAATAAAAAGGGACAGAATTATAAATGAAAAAATAAATCAAGAGCCCATTTTCACAAGTGTTGAAGGACTTCACCTATGGATTGTGTTACCTGTGGAAAGGATCCTGACACAGTAGATAAGGAGTCTCAAAGCAGAGAGTGAGCTCTCTCTCAAACAGTCAAATCCCATAGGGTTGAGCTTGACTCAAATCAATATGTTAAAAGCCAGATAAAAGAGGGGGGTTGTTTGTTTGTTTTGTTGTTGTTGGCTTGGTTGTTTGGTTTTTTGAGGTTTTTTTTGGGGGGAGGAGATGGTGTTTTGTTGATTTTTTCTTTTTTTTTTTTTTT
>NDXB01007463.1:0-19559 GCA_002631895.1 Agapornis roseicollis | reverse complement strand
TGTTTAAAGAAGGGTGTTGGGGGGGGGTGGTTTTTTTTTTTTTTTGTTTTTTTTTTTTTTTTTTTTTTTTCTGGAAAAATCTTATTTCCTGGTTTTATTGCCATTTTTTAAGTAACACTGGGACTGCTGAATCTTTCCAGCCATTGACCATCACTGTCTGGAAGGATCTATCCTGCTTGGGGAAGTGAGACCTGCCTTATAGTGTGGGGAGCCACTCCGGTCCTTTTGGGATTCCAAAGCCCTGAGAGCCTTCAAGAGCATTGACTCCTCATTAGAGGTAAGCTGGCCCATTAGTGTGTTTCCAAGGCTAACATGAGCCAGCCAAGTGCATAAGGCTAAACAAAACATCAGAGCAAACCACTTTGGTGACAAGAAAGAAGCAGAGCCCAAAGGGTTAAAAACAGAGTCCATAATGAGGGCAAAATCAGCTGCCCAAATGGCTGCAGTTAACCTTCTGTCATGATTGGAAGAGATCACTTCCCTTTTGCTGCCTGCACAGCAATTTTTGCATTATACTGGTTGTAAATGATTGAGGGGCTATTGCTCAATGGTGTTTAAACTGTGCCCCGCATACTGGGGTCATGAGAAGGCCTGGTTTCCATCTTGACCCCATGAAGATCTGGGGTTGCATGTACTGTTGTTGTAAAGGTACATTCAAATCCTGGAACTGTTCTTGCTCTTTGTGCTGGGGTGTGTGAACTGACTGAAGCTGACCTTAGGAACTGGTACTTCTGTGGACCTTGTTAAGGTTCTGCTCTGTGCAATGAATGTACATATTGTACCTGGTAACCCCAAAGACTTGATGTGGCTTGAAACACCCCTTTCTCCACATATCGATAGGCTGAGAAAGTTGGGGCTGTTCAGCCTGGAGAAGAGAAGGCTGCATGGAGACCTCAGAGGAGCCTTCCAGTNTTGCAACAAGTCCAGAGGAGGCCACGAGGATGAGCAGGGACTGGAGCATCTCCCATACAAAGACAGGCTGGGAAAGTTGGGGCTGTTCAGCCTGGAGAAGAGAAGGCTGCATGGAGACCTCAGAGGAGCCTTCCAGTACCTGAAGGGGGCTTACAAGGATGCTGGGGAGGGACCCTTCATTAGGGACTGCAGTGACAAGGAGCACAAGCAGGACAAGGGGCAATGAGTTAAAACTTAAACAGGAGAGGTTTAGATTTGATATAAAGAAGTTCTTTCCTGTGAGGGTGCTGAGGCACAGGAATGGGTTGCCCAAGGAAGTTGTGAGTGCTTTATCCCTGGCAGTGTTCAAGGCCAAGTTGGACCGAGCCTTGAGTGGCATGGTTTAGTGTGAGGTGTTCCTGGTTATGGCAGGGGGGTTGGAACTGGATGATCTTAAGGTCCTTTCCAACCCTAGCTGTTCTATGGTTCTATATCTCACTGTAGGCTATCAGCCTTCCTTGTATTTATGCATCCTTTCGCACAATGGAATTTGGATATAACAGAAATGATTGGGCTTTCAAAATTAAAACTTACGCAGAAACCACATCACTGATTCTTCTGGAAATCAGATGATTTCTACTTAGGTGCTAAAACACAAATGTTGGGACATTATTTTATGAATCAACACCTTAATTACAGGGCAGGTGTGATTTGAAGATTTTGGGACCACATAACCCAGTGAAAAGAGAACAAAAACAAGCTGAAGGAGAAGCAGGGCACAGAAGAGAAGGAAAAAGTATGAAAGAATGAGAAGGGTTCATGATGAGTGAAGGATAGGTAGAGAATGGGGATTCTTAACATAAGGCAAAGTAAAAGCACTTAAAGGAAGAATACTCTCTTTGAAGAAGGAAGAAGAATCCAACATGTTCACATTTGCTTTTATTTTGATATACAGAATCTGTTCAGCCCCTAAGTGCCTGCAGCAACGCTGACCCTAATCTTCTACTTCTTATCTCCCTGTAGGATTTCTAAGCCTTTCAGTTCTCCTGAGCAAGCAAGGCACCTGCACACGCCACCACAGCAGCTTGAACACCGCAGAGTAACCAGATCTCATCAGGAGAAGGAATGATAAAACAACGAGCAAAGCAAGAGCTACCGGGCAGGCTGGTAAGCGTGAAAGTGATGGGTTCCTTAAGGATTATACAGGAGTCTTGCTAAGAGAAATGGCTAGAAATTTCTACCTTTGAACGCATTATTCTGAGAAAGCTGAGAGCAGGAGCCAGTGCTGATAAGAGGGATCAATCCCTACCATGGCTGGAATGAAGTTATTAATTAATAAGACTGAATTTGGGAGCTAGTCACATAAAAAAGGCATTTTCTAGTTGGGGCATTGCACAGGCACTTGATTGCCATAGCAATGGTAATGAAGAGATTAGAAACAATGAGCTGTACAAATGGCTGAAAATCCCTCCTTGTGGAAGCATCTATTTAAAAGAATGGCTAAACCAGAACAATTTTCTGGAAGAGATATATTTCAGGATATTTAACAGGGGTTGTGATCAGGAAGCAGTGATCTCCAAAGCATGTGAAAACCTGAAACTAATGCTGGCAAAAGATGTTAGATAAGTTTGCAACGTCAGTGCTTCTAGTTATTACTAGCAGGGTGACAATTTCACACAGCTGGAAAGTGAGTGTCTGGGCTCTACACATTTCTCCACCTGCAGAGACCATCTCCCATTATGCAGTACTCTTGTTCAGCCTTTGGAATCTTTCTCTGAAGCACCACTTAGTGTAAGCTTTAGAGAAGAGGCCTGCAGCTGTGACTGAAAGGGAAACATTTCCCCCCCGGTTTCATTGCATTCCCAGTAATGTCTATTCTTCATATTCAGTTCTCTGGATGGGTGCAAAACCCTGTACCAAACTCTATATATTAAAAAAACATATATACAACTTTTCTGTAGCCTTCCTTACTATATTTCTTATGATTTTTCTAGAAGTAAAACATGTTTATAGCCTTTCATGATCTATTTGTCTTCTCTATTGAAATCCCCACTCTCTTCTGATAGATTAGAAAATTGCTACTGCTAAAATAGAATAGCTTATCCAGTCACTTAAGTAACTCTAAAGTTAAGCTATTAATAACAACTACCATCAGCTTTTCACTAGTGGTGAAAGGGTTCAGGAGAATTTTAAGCCTGATTTGCCTAATTTCCTTATGTAACTCTCCAAGATCCAGGAACTGAATGAGGAAATTAATAGGAAGCAGAGGAGAATGCTTTGGTTATTTCTGCAACATGGAAAGGCAGCTAAAGGGAAAAAGTCCCACAGGGAGGGTATTGGACACAGGGACTTTGTAAGTTCGGGATCCTACTGGGTAGTTTTCCAAATGAGGAAGGCACTTCAGATGTCTGTTGGAGAAGTGAAGAAAGCTGGAATTTCTATTCCAGTTTCAGCAATACTAGTCATTCTGCTTTCCCAGCACAGCAGTACTGCAAAACTGGCAGAGCACATAAAAACCTGTGACAGGCCTGAGGTACAATGATGAGGGCGAATCTGTGTGTTGCACATTCTTTACCTAAACTATGCAAACCTTCCACAGCTCATCAGGATAAAGGAACTCTCCAGGACGATGCTGTGAAATGAAACCTGAGATGTAGGGTGCTTGGTGGGTTTGCAGATGTGTGGCAACATGTAGATTCTTAGATGGGTTCAGAGTAGACTGGCTGTGCCACAGTCACACTGTGTAAGAAAGACCAACTGTGTTGCTCCTATCACTGCATAGCAATGATGACAATGTTTTGGGAATGTTTCCTCACAGTCTGAAAGGAGTAAGAGACCATTAGACAAAACCCACTCCTTCCTCCCCCATCTACCCCCACACTTTCCAGTCAGCACCTTATTTTTCGGAGATGATGATTTGCTGTTAGCCGGAAGACCACTGAAATATTTATTTAGTCCCCTTTCAATGTAGGAACCACAGGAACAGAGGTTAAATTTGCTTTTGCTCCTCAGTCTGAGCACTTGGAGATTAAGAGCTGGGTTCTCTGCTCATTCCCTCCATATTTTTGTAATCTGCCATGAGGGACTAGACCAAATGTCCTGCAGGGCACCAAGAAGGCTTGATTTGCCATTATTTCTAACAAGTAAGTGTGTCTGGCTCAAGTCTGGCTTTGGTCTGATATGGCAAGAAGAACTAAAATCCCTTTGTGTTTAGAGTACGGCTTATATACATCTTCAGTGTTGTTCATTGCTTTGAAATGCCTAAGGATAGTCTTGAATGATATTAATGACCTTCTCTGATTCTCTTTAATTCCTTCACCCTTAATCCAAACCTTCCTGGGAAGAAGATGTTTAAAACAAACTCTGGCCAGGGCCTTTACTGAGGGTAATAAGACACATACAGTACCATCTACGTATTTGAAGCAGCAACACACATAATGTCCAGCTGCCAAATGAGATGTATAGACAGTATGGTAGGTTTGGCAGGATGTAAAATGTCCATAAGGATGGACAGTGCATGACTCCATTGAGCATGGACCCCTCCCCCTGAAGATGTTCCTAGAGATGGGGAATGAGCAGCCACTGCTCTTCCATGACAAATGCCCTGCAATGCCTGTTCACATGTATTTGCCCTTTTAGCTGCCTTTCTGGATTACTTATTGGATATGTTAATAGCATCTAAAGCCATCTGGAGATTTAGATATCATTTAAGATTATGAGAAAGAAAAGAAAATGTATATGAACATAATTGTAGAGCTTACCTCCCTTGACCTGTTAAGAAAGTGTAATCTACGTAATAGCTTTAACTTCCCTTCCTATAATGCTCTGATAGGATTTGCTTTTCAAAGCACTCTGACAAGATAAGACAGTGATCTGCTGAGTCGGGTTAAGTAATATGGACACACAGAAGTGGTGTGTGTGCTAAGACACGCACTACCTTGATGTCTAAGGTACCCCATCGTACCTCTCTATCAGAGAAAACAAAAGTCATTCCAAGTCTTATAGGGTGAAATTGTCACCTTCAGAAGTAAATTTCAGGGACCAGGAACAGAAGCTGTAGTGAGACAGAGCAATGGGAGACAGTTCTGAAGAAATGGACAGAAGGTCCAAGAGATAAGAGCAAGCTAAGGTATTAAGAGGTGCTAAGAGTGAGTACCTGGAGTTGTCTGAGGTCTTTGGTAGATAGTGCTGCTATTGGTAACATCATTATCCTGAATATAAGACTATTGGTGTAGACAGAGATACTTTTAACAGAGCTAAAACCTCATCCTACTGAGCACAGAACTCTATTAATGAGGAAAACCTGGTGTTTTTCTGGAATACCAGGAGGAAGCAAGACTATGAATACTTGAATTCAAGGCCTTGCATGGTATTTATAAAGGGGATAGGTTTCATATTCACCCTTTTCCACCCTGATGGGGCTGTTTGCATGTATGTAATGACACACATATATAGGTGTTTACACTGGATCCTCAGCTAAGGAACATACATAATGTCCAAGAGAAATACGGGTGGGAGGTTTCATTGCTCTTTAGCCACACATAAAATTGGATGAAGGCTACATGCAGTTTGTAAAATTGTCCTGGTACTAATGGACAACTTCTGTCTTCACAAATATAGAAGTGAAAATCTATTTCCAGCCTCCCTTTCCTTGCCCAGTTGTCTCCAAGATGACAGAAAACCCATTGCCAACTTCCCTCTCTTATCAAAAGCATGAACATGAACCGACATGAACATGAGCTGACTGCAGTGTGCACTTGCAGCTCAGAAAGCAACCGTATCCTGGGCTGCATCCAAAGGAGTGTGATCAGCAGGTTGAAGGGGGTGATCCTGCCCCTCTACTCTGCTCTCATGAGACCTCAACTGGAGCATTGTGTGCAGTTCTGGTGTCCTCAACATAAAAAGGACATGGAGCTGTTGGAACAAGTCCAGAGGAGGCCACGGGGATGATCAGGGACTGGAGCATCTACCATACAAAGACAGGCTGAGAAAATTGGGACTGTTCAGCCTGGGGAAGAGAAGGCTGCGTGGAGACCTCAGAGCAGCTTCCAGTGTCTGAAGAGGGCCTATAGGGATGCTGGAGAGGGACTCTTCATTAGCGAATGTAGTGATAGGACAGTGGTTAACAGGTTCAAACATAAACAGGGGAGGTTTAGATCGGATCTAAGGAAGAAATTCTTTCCTGTTAGGGTGGTGAGGCACTGGAATGGGTTGCCCAAGGAAATTGTGAGTGCTCCATCCCTGGCAGTGTTGAAGTCCAGGTTGGACAGAGCCTTGGGTGCCATGGTTTAGTATGAGGTGTCCCTGCCCATGTCAGGGGAGTTGGAACTGGATGATCTTTAGATCCTTTCCAACCCTAACTATTCTGTGATTCTAAACTATCTGTAGTTTTCTTCAGCTGGGACAGATTGATTGGAGAAGGTATTACAGTGTGAGTTGCCTGCCAAAGGTCTCCCATTATGCTTTAACCATTTTAGAACAACTTTATACAGAGACATGAAGGGAGACATATCTTTGTGTTTGGATTATCTTCTCCAAACAGAGGAATTAGACTGAAATTGCTATTCTGATTCATTCTATTTGAATGTCTAGGAGGGTGCTTCACCCTGTAGATCCAAATTATAGTAGGTGCAAAATGAAATAATAGTGAGAGCAGTGAAACCCAGCAAAGTCATTAAATCATTTATAATCCAATTCAGCCTAGTTTGGAGAGATTTAAATCACAGAATCCCAGAATAGTTTGGGTCTGAAGGGACCTTAAAGCTCATCCAGTTCCAACCCCCTGCCATGGTCGGGAACACCTTCCACTAAAGCAGATTGCTTCAAGCACCATCCAACCTGGCCTTGAACACTGCCAGGGATGGGGCAGCTGCAGTTTCTCTGGGCCAGCTGCTTCACACATAGCAGGTAATCCTACTCTTTAAGTCAAAGGAAACATGTTTGTTCACTCAAATCAGTGGGATCTACCTGCTTAGTTCTTTTTTGAATAGATGCTCTCTTGCCAGAGAAATTTTTTCGTGTTTGTGGATATTTTGTCCATTTCTTGTTCAGTGAACAGTGGTACAGGTTTCAGCAATGTCAACATGCAGTCATGCTTTATTTCAGTGGGTAGACTTGAATGGGATTTGCTCCTATAGCAACAGATTTTTAGCTGTGATTTTTCTTGTGTTTCTGAAGGTCCCATTAATCATTGTTCCCAGCAGCCTGGTTCTGTATGTGGCTTGGGCTTTCCAAGACTGGATCTCAAAGTGTCAAGGTTACACTGGGCAGAGGGAAGGGAAGTGAGTGACTGAGAAAATAAGATCAAGTCTTTTTCTGTCTTTTCCCTAATCCTGGGCCAAAGCAGCCCTAGCAAAGCTCATAGCAGCTAAGAGGCTGCTGCAAATTCTACCAGCCTCAATGGTTCCTTGTGGATGACCATGCCAGCACCTTCTTTTCTGCCCCATCCTGATTCCTTTCTGTGGCGTTATGCCCAAAAGTGAGCAAAGCTCTCACTGTGCCAGCTGCCACAGGGATCTTCATCTGTTTCTTGAAGACATTATCTCTGGGGCTATGTCAGCAAACCAGGTGGAGTTATAGCTATGATTTTGGCAATATCTGCAACTCTGGGGCTGTGTTTAAGGTCACATTTCAGTAGCTGTTCTCGCCTTCATTTAATCTTGTTTGCTCTGACGTCAATGCAAATGTAGCAGCAAGCCCATGCTGTTACATGCTCTCTGTATTATTATGGCTTTTCTCTCTTAAATCATAGTTGGTTTCTTACAACTGAGTTAAATTTACTATGGAGAGGGGCGGGTTGTTTTGCCAATGCAGTTGCTAGTGTGCTGGCATATTCTACCCAAATACAGAGTACCTGTGCTTAATAACTATCAATTGATTCTTGTTGTAACAGCCAAAAATCTGAGTGCACTGTGAGCTCTGTGTACCCTGGTGCGATTCAGCTCTGAATGCTAATGTATTAGTCCTGCCTATTTTATACATAAACAGTATATTGCCTTTGTATGAATTAAATTTTCATGACATAGATTAATGTATTCTGCTTACCATCTGGAACGTCCTACAGTGGTCTCCAAATGGTGCAGGGATCCACATGACATTGAAATGTGGCCCTTCCCAAAGCTGAATAACACCATTCAACTTTAGGACCATTGGGCAGAATGGAATAAGCCAGTGTCCTGCTGAAGTTAGAGGTAAATTAAGGTTGGAAGTGGTTATAGTGATTTTCTTGAGCAGTGCATCACTTGATTGCAAGGCATAGAGATCTTCAGTGGCTTGTCTATTGCTGTGGAGCAAGTCCTTAGCAAAAGTAATAACAGCTCCTACATCCCCTGCCTGCCCACTGCACTGCTCTATAAAGCAGACTCTGTCTGAAGAGCAAAAGGGAGAAGAGTCAGATAATAGGTTTGAGGATAAAAGAAGTGACATCAAAATCTCTCAACATCCATATTATTAGTGTATCAGAGGATGGGCTGTCATTGACTCTTCTGGCCTTAAATGCTACATCATTCAACAAGGAAACTGTAAGTTTTCAGGGATTTGGAGAGCTGTGGATTTTCAGGTCACATTTAATCATTTTTCACAAAGAAGTTCTATTTGTAATACCTCTGCTGTCAAAGCATCAATGGATTAACAGGACTAGCAGGTAATTCTGCTTTAACATTACTACTGGTATAACAGTATGTGCTGCCTACAGCTTAAGAGGAACATTTAAAAAGTGTTTTTGTGGAGTGACAATATGAAGGGAATAACAGAAATAACCACTGAATGTAGGTAAGGAAATTATCACAAAAGGTAAAACAAATATTCAAGGCTTGTCCCAGACACTAAAGAGATTGGGTCTCCTTTTTAGCCTCCAGTCCACTGCTGGCTCCCTAACTTAACTTTAACCACAAAGTCACTGAAGTGGGGATGAGATCTCCTGGAAGGCAGTCATCCCACTCTCTATGGTACTACTGTCTCAAGTACCTATTTTCAGAGAGCATGAACTGGTCCTTCTCCATTCCTATTGAGGGTGCCCTAGTCATCCACCTCAGACTGGACTCTTAATGGCTGAAGAGAGCAGAGCTGGCTTCTGTCCATTGTACACAGCCTTCAGATAACTCACAAATGCCTTCCCAAAGCCCTTCCTACTACAGGAAATCCTCCTGTCTGATGAGACTACACCTGAAGCATCCCTTTGGGAGCATGCCCTAACTAAAACATTGGCTAGAAAAAAATCTCAACCCCTTCTGTTGGAGGGTGGAGATGAAAATGTGCCATAGTAAAGGAGGAGAAAGTGGGAGATGAGATTTTAGCCTTGTAGCTGGACATTCAGAAAGGTTCTAGTACTGAAGCCCCCTCTATATTAAATTGTCTTTGTCAAAGGGCACCTCCAAAGGTGCCCTTACTGCCAGCCTGTGTAATCATGCCAGTTTTTCACATCTGGACTAATTGGTGCAACAAAACCAGAAGGAACAATTCTGACAGGAGTAATGACCCCATAATACTGTGGAGAGATGGGATATCGGGACTTGAGGGTCTCTTTTCTAAGAAGTAAATTTCCTAACCTGTATGCTTTGAAGAAGGATAATGGCACTGCTGACACCTCCTTTTCAGAAGACAGGGATGCTCATTCTTCCATTCTGAATGAAATATTGCAGGGGAGAGCTAAGAAAAGTTCCTTGTCTCCCTGGGTATTTCTGAGTGCAATGGATGAGTGGCATCCAGAGAACAGGCAGATTGAGTGATTGCAGAGTTGCTCTCACTGCCTCCAAGGTGCTGGCCTCTGTTATCAGTGGGATAGTGCAGGGTACCAAATTAATTCCTAGACATGAGCTTCCACTGTAGCAGATAGCTTCATCTCTCTGCATTTTACAGTGCCAAGCTCTAAATTAAGAAAAACCGGCAAAAGGAGAGCTCAATCTCTTTGTCTCTGCAAGTTTTCCTCATGCTGTTATCTTTGTAGGCATGTAATGTAAGCAGGAGCTGGTAGTTAGCAGGGGATATTGCATTTTTCATTTCTGCTTTCCTCCACACACAGCAGTGAGAAGATTTAGGCTACTGCTGTAATGCCACACACACATACACACCCCTGTCAGCATGGGTTCAATTGCAGATGCGGACCTTTACTTCTTATACAGTCTTGTTGAAATAACCAGGATTTGCAGATCATTAGGACTTTGGGAAATCAATCTCCTTATTCTGACAGTTAAGGCTAGGATTTTCAAAGCTGAAGCTAGAACCTGAATTATGATTTATATCCTTGAATAAGTCGGCTGAATTTAAGAAGTGCTACTGTTGAAAAACAGGTCATTTATTTATATCTCAAATCTAGGTTTGGAAGTCTAATATTAGTTACTCATTTTTTGCAAATCTTTGTCTTGGTCTAAACAAGGAAGGAAGTCCCTATTTAGATGTGGAAGTTGGGAGAATTGGCTTATGTGACTTACTTATCATCACAGAGGGCCAATAAGAAGCTCAGAACTGGAGTCCTTCACCTCCCTTTCTTTCCTGCAGTATTATAAATCCTTTCAAAAAGCGTCCCAAGACTTAGGTTGCTCAGTAAAGACTGGAAGTCATTTGGGAAGTCTGGAGACTGTGATTTGCAGACTGAATGAGGCTGAAGGGCTAGGTCTGCTGTAAGTTTCCTAGAGCTCACACTGATCTCTTTGTCTATTCAAAGAGGAGTTATTAAAGCAATGACAGCATTGGTAAGGAAAAGGTACCAAATTGTATGAAATGGTGTAATTCTTTTTAAGATCCCCCAAACTTTATGAACAAATTTTGTGTGTGTTTTCACAAACCATTCCTTTCAGTTAATGATTACAAACACTAAGTCATGTCCCAAACCTTCTCTCACCTACAAAATAAAACACACAGTGTAAAAACAAGTCTTCTACAAGGCAAAACTTGTGCTAGAGATCTGTAAAATCCTACAGAACATAAAGAAATTCACAGAAGAGCATTGAGAAAAATGTTGCATCCCTGCTTAGCATTTCCTTATGGAATTTTCAAATTATTACTGATTTTTTCATGCTTTGGTTATTCAACTTCTGCAGAGTATTTGTTTTCTGAAAATGAAGTTATCTGAAATTGAACCTACTTTGGGAACTAACATAATTCCATTTTACCTGGTGCTGAGTAACTTCTGTTCTCTAACATACTTATATCCAAAATGTTCCTGTGGGATAGAAGAAGGGATTGGTACAAGTTTACAGGTAGAAAGTCATAGGGGTACAAAGCATCTTCCCTGCCAATAGATGAGCAGCCTGTGATAGAAAAGGGATTTTAAGTGGGTTTCCTGATACTGGGCTGCTTTTGCAAACACTCAACTGTCTTTGTTCTGTTTTGAAACTCTTCTTATTATCATAGAATCATAGAATCAATTAAGGTGGAAAAGACCTTCAAGATCATCAAGTCCAATCATTCCCCCAGCACTGCCAGGCTACCACTAAGCCCCATCACTGAGGGCCTTGTCTACAGGGTTTGTGAACACTTCCAGGGATGGTCACCCCACCACTGCCCTGGGCAGCCCACTCCAATGCCTGAACACCCTTTGGGGAAGAAATTGCTCCTAATCTCCAGTCTAAATCCCCTCTGGTGCAGCTTGAAGCCGTTACCTCTTGTCCTATCACTTGCTACTTGGGAGAAGAGACCCACCTCCTCTCTTCATCTTCCTTTCAGGTAGTTGTTTGAGGATACCAAGTAGTGCAATGGAAAGGGAGCAGTGACAGAATGACGCATCATCTCTGGGTACTGCACTGAGGAGACTCGGCAGCGACTTGCTCGTGTGATGTTTCTCCACTCACTCCACCTTGGTACCTGGTTGTTTTGGTATCAATGGCAGCTAGATGTGCTCGTGGAACTGCCCCCAGTTCTGCTGATTACAGTCACTGTTAGGTTTTTGCTTTACAAGCCCGATGGATCCTTGGACCTCCTAGGACACAAACACCCACAGAAAATATTGTTTTGTATTTTCAGGGTTTTTTTCATTGTTTCAGGTTTTTTTCAGGTACAACAAATGATGCTATAAGTCTCTGACATTGCGAGTGTGATCTTCATGCCAGCTGACAAAAGCAGACAGCAGACAGAATACTGTGAGGCTGAATATTTCAGGCTTTCCTGAGCATTATTTGGGTGCTGGCTCTGTTGCATTGTCCATTTGCAGTGACTTTAGCTATTTACTGCTCATGCAGAATCTGCAGTGGAAACAAAACCTTTCATTCCTAGATGTTTAAACTGCATCATTTTTCTTCCCAGCTGAATGACAGCATGTGTAATGGGTCTCCACGTGCCAGAGGGCTTTTTAGTAACAGAGCTTCAGGCATCACCTGGAGAATAAATGCACACTGAAGGCTTGCTGTTAATTTTGGGATTGAACTCATATTGCCCTCCACTATGGGGACAACCTTTTAACCTGACAAGCTGGAGGATTTGGTCTGTGAACATCCTCTCTTAGATATTTCTGTCCTCCCCTTTGAACCTTAGCAATCAGTTGATACATGTGATGATGGGAAGGAAAAGCATCTGAGTTGTGTAACATCTGCTTATCACCACAGATTATCCTGTAAGCAATGAGATTAAAGCTTTTCCTTGTGTAGGAAAAGATTAGGATTTACAGCTGGGTTCCTTTATGGTTTGGGTTTTTTCTCCTCACCTTTTTTTTACTCATGTAATGTATGCAAAATTATGTAATTTACTTATGTAAAGTATATAAAATCTGGTTTCATTAAGCAAGGACAGGAAACTTCACAAGTGTTATTAAGAAAACAGGGATTTATAAAGAAAGTTGATATTTTTAAAGGATTCCCTTTAACCATGGTGTGTCTATAATCATGTATACTGCAATCCCAGTGTTGCCTCCTGGTGGTTACTCTTACGACTGGACTGGAATGGGGAAGCCTTTTGGAGCCATACAGGGAAGTAACGCATAAAGCTGGTTTGGATCTCAAACCCTGCAGAGCTTTGTGATAGCACAGCAGCCTGCTGCTTTGTCCTGCTTACAGATTGACTTTCTGGCTAAAGTCCAGCTGGTTGTCAGGATATCTAAGCACATCCTGTGTGCATGGCCCTGTTTTGATTCCCCATTTCCAACAGGTACCTATCAACAGAAAACCTTAGTGCTCCTGAGGCTGCTTTAAATCTCTCTGGTTTCATCATCTGTAGAACAACAGAGGCTGAGGAACAAGACTGGAAAAGGATCGCAGCTCAATCCTTTCTCTTGACCTCATCATAAAGCTGATGCATGAATTTTTAAAACAGCATCAGATTTCCCTAAAAACTCTTTAAAAACTCACTTTTCCCCTATAAATGAAGTGGGTTTGCCCTGCAATGATCAGACTCCTGAAATTAAAATGAAGTAAAAATTGTAGAAGTGCCTGTCTCTGAGGACCATCCAGTCTGGGCACTAAGATAGCTGAAGTGGAGAAACATCAGATTCATGTTTAAGGCGGACCTCAAGTTTCATAGATCTGAGGCAACTCCATTCTCATTTGCCACTGTGCTATACTACATGAAAAAAATTTAGTTAAATAGTGATAAAGTACCATGACTCTTCTGCATGTTCCCTTCATTACTGTGCAGTGTGTATCAGAAGGATCAGCAAGCTGAGGCCGGGGAAGAAAGTATTTAAATTACATGAAGGCTGTGGTTTCTAAATAAAGACTGGTGGTCCCTTTGATAATACCACTATCATAATACTTCGATCCTGAGAGCTTGAAGCAGCCATTATTTGTATGGGCCTCTCATTGACTGCAAAGGGACTTTTGGGCACAGAGCAATTACCTACACAAGATTGGGCCAATTACTTAATTAAATTTTAAGTAGGAGTATATACATAGCAGATGGACATTTTAAGAAGGCACTGAGTAATGTGTACAGGGTAACGGAGGATGCAGCTTATCTTGCATGATGGGGTTTAGGTGTATTAACATTAGGACTCCAATCGGATTTAGGTGGTATGCAAAATTTCTCCAGCCTTCTTAAGTTGGCTGAATTTTCCTAACATGGATGAAGCAGAGAATGATCCAATCATTGAACCACTGTTGTCTAAAACCAGCATGAAAACAAAGAATGGCCATAGCTAGGAATAGGCATTGTCTAGGCAGGTTGTTCTATAGGCTTGGATAAGTGTCTGGGTTTTAGTTAAGTACTCACTTTTTAAAGGCAGATAAAAGGCTTTTCAAGCAAGATCTTTTTTAAAAACGATAAATTGTAAGTACTGTATTATTTACTTTTTCTTCCTTCCCATTCCCATACCTCACTTTGCATTGGAGCTTTTATTCTGTCTCATTGCTGCACATGCTTGCATTTTAGGACAAGCCTTTGCTTATGTTTATTTTATTTAACTTCACATTTACAGAATTGAAGGCAGCTTTGAGTGTTTTCCTAGAACATAAGACACAGAAAGGGCAAGAGGAGTATTCTTTTTATTTGCAATGATATTAAGCTCATGTTTTAGAAGAAACAATTCCCACCAATATCAGTGACCAGGAATTACCTACACAGATTTGATCAGATGAGATGAGAGGAGCTGTGAAGTGAAAAAGTTCATGTTCTTTTTCTGACAGAGGAAAAACAAGTTAGTTTGATTATTTAATAAAATTTCTTTATGATAATAAGGTTTAGAAGTTCAAGATACAGTCAGGAATATTGCTGTTGAGTATCCCATAAAATGCATAGTCTGTACAGGAAACAGGTTGGGAATGGGAAAGGGAAATTGTCTATCCTATATGAAAAGTACTTTGTGAAATTAGGTAGAATTTTGGTGGAAACAAAAATACTTGCCCTGTGCTATAAAGCACATGTCAGTATATGCACAGGAGTGAGCTAGATAATCACCCTCATCAGAAAAACCCATCACTCAGTATGTCAGAGGAAAACGGAAGGAGACACATCTGAGCCTTAAGTAGGAAATTCCCCAAGATAACATAAATTCTCTGGTATTTTCCATGTGTTGTGCAGGTCCTCACTTCAGTGACTGCACTGTACAGGCTGGTGCTGCTCACTGCTTGGAAAGTTCATTCAGTATTTGGGACAGAGTGGGGGGAAGAATGGTAATTCTGTTTGAGATGCTTTGGTGACTATCAGGGAGCAAACAAGCCCTGATTCCTCAGGCATGGAGGCTATATTTGTCAGGCATATTTACTCTCTAGTGTAATATAGCTTCTCATGGAGGCTATATTTGCCCTTTGTTTTAGATTAGCCTAGAGTAAGACAATATATAGGATTTATGGTTATAAGGAGTTATGGTTGTGAGGACTATGCTTCAAGGGACACTGATCTTGCACTCTTGTCACACCCCTAGACATCATATAAAAACCAAACAGTGATGGTTAATACAGTATGTGATAGCATTTGCTTTGTTTCAGGGTTCCCCAACGGCTGAAGAAAAGCCCAAGTACAACTGCACTGTCAGTGAAGTCACCATTGTGAACCTGCACCCTCAGAAAAATCTCACCTTGCCAGGAGGGAAGCCAGGAAGTGAACATAGGAACCTCAGTTTCCAACCTCCTTCGCCAAGGATTTCAGAGAAGAGGCTATCCCAGGGAGAGAAAAAAATGTGGCCAGAAAAGGTGAAAAAAGAGGGAGCTTTGTCTCCCAGCCTGCATCGTGCAAATGAGCTGTGTAACACAGAGAATGTCACCCTGAAGAGGCCAGTGAAGTTGGCTCCTCTGGACATCCCAGTGGAAGTAAAAGAAGCCCAGCTCCAAAGGATTATGAGCATCCAGAGAGAAGCCCAAATGGCTGCTCAGAAGCTGACGGTTATTAACTCCATCAGCAATGAACCCCATGTGAAAAGGGTAAAGAACCTGGCTCAGGGGGAGCTGGAAAACCTTCAAAAGGTAAAGCTGAATGAGAAGGCTGTTCTGGAGGATAAAGATGATTCCCTGCCTCCTAAAAGCAGCAAACCCCTGGGAGAAATCCAAATTGTTTTGCCTCCAGAGACAGCCTTTAAGTTGACTAAACAACTGGGTATTGAAGAGGCTCCCAAGACACTCCGTAAACCATTAATCCCCACTGTCCAGATATCTGACATGCATGAAGAACCCAACAGCCCTGACAGCAGCCCTGATCCTTGCCAGAATGCTTCTCAGCGCCGATTCAGAGTAAGGCACATGACAGAGCAGCAGGAAGACCATGGGAAAACCAGACCCTTAAAGGTCACGGATCCAAGTGTGGGAGAAGGCAAGCAGAGATCTGCAGGTCAACGAACACAGAAAACCCTCAGTGATGCAAACAAGGTCCTTGAAAACGTCACCAAAAAGCAAAAGGAACGAGTAGCAAAGCACAGGGAAATGGATGAAGCCTCTTTAGCGAAGAGGCAGTCTACTCGAAGGATGGCCTTGGGAGACATCATCCAGGTGGATGAAGACTGAATATCATGCACCGTGTAATGCATGGGAGACTTAGATGCAACAGCTACCCAGTAAATGATCTTAGATAGACTAGTTAGATAGACAAATGTCTGGAGATGTTACTAGAGCACAAAATGAAAATGAGTTAATATTGTTGAACAACTCTGTCATTTCTGAGATGCTCAAACAAGTGGGTCATAGGGAATATATCCTACTCTGCTCAACACTAGAAAGGCTCTAGCTACAGTCCTGAGTGCAACAAGGATTATAAGTTTTCATGACACATATGGATCATGCAGAAGAAATCTGGATAGGGATGAGGTAGAGGGACCAAAAGAACAACAATAACCTGGAAAATATTGTGGCTGGGGCAAGACAAAAAAGAGAAACATCATTTGTCCTGAGAACAGAGCCCTCCCTCCCCCAGCTGTGGCAAGTTGGTTTCAGAAAGACAAGAGTAAAATTTTCTCTGTATAAATAGTGGGCAGAACAAGAAGTAATTAATTGAAGATTTAGCAAGAACATTTAAGTCAGAAAAGAAGAAACACTTTTAAGGACAATAAACACTGAAGAATGCTGTTTACAGAGATGGAAACCTCTGTCACTGAAATGTTAAATAATACATAAGACAAACACCTGCCATGGATGATTTCAGATTAATTAAGCCTTCATTCAGCTACAAAAAGGGGCATATGATATGTAATGTCCTTCAGCATTCATTTTCCTGTACTGTACGGTCTGTGTTTTCAGTTATCTACTTACACGGCTCCTAACAAACCATGTAGATCACAAATGTACAATAAATACAACTTTTCACTTTGTACAATTTCCTTTTATTGTCTTACAGCTCATGTCAAGATATTCATTGAATCCTTCAGAAGGCTACATCTAATAGATGACTGCTTCTCCTTGACTTCTCTAGGTCTACTTCTGTTTGTTCTGTCCCAGTTTCTCTGGAAAGGAAGGAACAGCTAATCCTTGTATCTTTATTGTTTTATCTCAAACAGCTTTACTTGCACTTTTTACCTGTTCATCTTTGGTCACCTTTTAAAATCATCATCATCTTTTGAAGAATGAGTATTATTTTCGTGTCGAATATGAAACAAACCAAGCATGCACAGTCTCAATTTAGTCTCAGAAATATTTTTAGAGGCCAAAAAATATTTCGAAGGTTTTTAAACAGTAATTATGACAAACTGCCAGAGATGCTAGCACAATGCAAATATTGCTAACAAGGCTAACGTGTAATGAGATTTGCTTTGTAAATGACTTCTACAGCAAGAATCATGATGTTCACTGTCTTCTGGTAGTTCATCTGTTTGGTTGCTACTTGGATTTTAGTAGAGGTGGTCTTCTCTGCTTACCAAGTGATCTTAGAAACTGGGACTTAAAAGGGCAATGGTGAGACTTGCCATAAAATTACTAGAGTTGGTAAATATACATGAATGCCTCTGAAAACCAGAAGGTGGCTTGAAACAGTGGGACTCAGCCTTCAAATGTGCTGGGGTTGGTGGAGAAGAAAAAAGAATGAAGAGCATTCATTATAGAAAAAGGCAAACCTACATAGCCAAAGACAAGGTCTTTGGTCAAGAGGAGGTCTTGAAAACAAGTTGAGCATTATTCTGCATTCCATTATTTCAGAAAGCATTTTCACTTATTGGAAAAGTGCTAGAAGGCTAATCTGAATTCTGGGAAATTTACCATCCACGTGACAGGGGAGAAGTTTGATTCGTAGTTTATAAAATGTTCTTTGAGAAGAAGAGAAAGATATAGAAAATCCAGTGGAAGCTGAAACTTGAGACATTCGTACAGGAATTGGGTGTAGCATTTTAAGTCAGGCTGCTGTCCGATATAAATGCAAGTTGTCCTGGCTCTTTGTTCACCTTAGAACTTCCCACCATCCTCAAAGAGCAGTGCAATGACCTTGAACAGAGAATTTTACATGGCAAATTCCCCCAAAAGATGGGTTTTCATCCAGTCTTTATCTATTGAATAGCTTCAGTAATGCTTGTGTCAGCATGAAGGAGGTCAGAACAGAGAAGCACACATTCACTCTGGGGAATAACTGCACTTCTGTCTTGATAAAGGCAATAAACTGCCATATTAAAGAGCTAAGGGGACACAATGCACTCTGTGACATGATACAAATACTTAAAAAATTCAGGCTACATCCTTAGAATTCTGTGTACTGAGGAATAATGGTGTCTTTGGTATAGAAATGCATGGTCAGTATTAGCTGGAAGGGCATTTTAGGGAATATCATGCTCCATTCCCTCTTCTGAACCTGTGCATCCTTCTGCTCTGCTATTGTTATAAAATAGAAACATAGAATCATAGAACAGTTAGGGTTTGAAAGGACCTAAAGATTATCTAGTTCCAACCCCCCTGCCAATGGCAGGGACACCACATGCTAAACAATGTCATTCAAGACTTTGTCCAACCCCTTGAACACTTCCAGGAATTGAGCATTCACAACATCCTTGGATAATCTGTTCAGGTGCCTCACCACCATCACAGGGAAAAACTTCTTTGTTATAGCCAATCTAAACTTCCTCTGTTTCAGTTTGAACCCATTACCTCTTGTCCTATCACTACAGTCCCTAAAGAAGAGTCCCTTTCCAGCATCCTTACAGGCCCCCTTCAGATACTGGAAGCTGCTGTGAGGTCTCCACGCAGCCTTCTCTTCCCCAGGCTGAACAGCCCCAACTTTCTCAGCTTGTCTTCATATGGGAGATGCTCCAGTCCCCTGATCATCCTCGTAGCCTCCTCTGGATTTGTTCCAACAGCTCCATGTCCTTTTTATGTTGAGGACACTAGAACTGCACACAATCCTCCAGGTGAAGTCTCACGAGAGAAGAGGAGCAGGATCAGCTCCTGGTCTGCAAGTGCACACTGTCTGCTCATGCTAAGTTTCTCATCAACCGAAACCCCCAATTTCTTCTCTGCAGGGCTGCTCTGAATCACTTCTCTGCCCAGCCTGTAGGTGTGAAATCTATATGCTTATATGTTATAAATCTATTCAATCAGGAATGTGATGATAATCGCATTTTCAATAACAGAAAACTGTATCAATGTGGGAGCATCAGGGGATCTCTCATATTTATCTAAATTGTTAGATGTTCCCAAAATGTTACCTTTTTCTAGTAAAATAGGTGTGACTCGATGTTATCTATGCTTGCTAGGGTATAAACTTCTTGTAGTTTGAACCCAGCCAGGCAGCACTTTCACTCACTCAACCCTCCCCTTTCTGGCCCCCCTCCCCCTTTCCTTCCCGCTCCCGGAGGAGTGGGAGGGAAGATGGGCCGAAGAGCTCCCACTGGTCAGATAACAACA
>NDXB01007462.1:47213-60640 GCA_002631895.1 Agapornis roseicollis | reverse complement strand
AAAGCTAAAATTACATATTAAAAAAAAAAAAAAAAAAACAAAACAGGCACATCTTCACTGTGCCCATTCACACAAACAGTCACATTAGTTTCTAAGGAGATCACAAATACAAATGAAATTTCTATCTTTATCCAAGAATATATATAAAAATACCACCCGTGAAAAGCTATAGAGATAGCTTTTATATTGCTAGTCTAAATCAGCAGAAAATTTACCTGATTGTAGTTGTTGATATGTCTTTCCCAATTAAAAAATTGTGTTTTCCTTCTGAGATCTGCTGAGCCCAGGGTGGGTGAAGCCAAACTACCTGAGAAATATGGCCAGCATAAACAGCAGGCATAATCCAGTTCTCAATACTTAATTCACTGGAGTAAATGAATGGAGAAAAACAGGAAACAACACTGTTACTTTCCCTGTAAAACATTGTCAGGAACACCACAACATCTTGAAAGCCCCCATGCAAATTATCTGAAATTAGAACCCTGTGTAAGGATCACATCATCAAAAAAAGAAAAAGGAGATCTTTATTCATAAAACAGACCAACAACGTCTATAGCAGATTTTTAAAAGTTAGGATTATACAGTGCAATCAGTTTCACTCTTAGCATGGCACTTTGATTATAAACTACATAGCTTTGCTGTCCTTTTTCTCTTGATCCATCAGAGAGAGGAAAGTGCAAGGAGCATCATCAATGCTATTCTTAGTGACTTCAAACTGACCTCATAAGAGTATTTTATTGTAAACTGATCTGATTTAAATATAATCTCAGTAATTAAAAAGAGCCAATTAGTGTCTACAGATCTTTTCTCATTATCAACACCCTTTTTTTCCTTCAGCTGTACAATATAGCCCACAAAACTTCTTATTTATCCAACAAAGAGAACAAAATCTTGACTATGGGTAGGATGACACAGGTACTTACAAGCATCACCTTGTCATTGCTGTAAATTACCTTAACACGAAGGCAATCAACATTTATTTTAAAAGAGGAAGAGAAACACAACAGCAAGGATCACACTGTGGCTTGTTACCTATCTACCTAAGAAGTAAGGGAGAAATACTGATCTTAATGATCTCAGCAGGAAAATCTTGTTCAACTTCCCATACTCACAATATCAACATAGGATATACTATTTCAATTTCAAAGTCAATTTTTCAGTGTGAAGAGAGAAAGGCTATTTTAAAATTACAGCTCTTCAGCCAAAGCATATACCCAGAGGAACAACCTGGGCTAATAACATGATATACTACTGAATGACTGAAAAAAGGAAATTCATACATGTTAAATTGCTTGATATGAAACATAACCATTTGACTGCATCCATAAAACAGAACTTTCTCCTATTAAAAAAAAGTTTTAGGCATAAGTGAAAAGGAAAAAGATACAACTTGAACCTGACTTATGCCTCTTTGGTTCATATTTCCTATGCAGTCATACCAGTATTCAGTGTAAATCAAATGCTGCAAGAACTAGACTTAGAAGAACTCTGATGCAGTATCTGGGACTTACCTAAAAAGAGCTTCTTTGTCATATACAGTGTCTGCAGGCATATTCACAGGAATAAGAAGGTCTGGATGGGAATCGAGATGAACAAAGGTGATGTTACTGCCAGGAAGATGCTTTGAACCAATGGCACGATAGATGAAAGGCAGCACCTGAAACAGCACAAACACTTCAATTATAGCCAGTGGGCTGAAAACTGTGACAGCTTTGACAGCAAAAACGCCAGTCCCACTCTTATTTCTTTAGAATTTAGACTGGAGGGAGGAGGAGACAGAAGACATACAAAGGGGAAACAACTTCAGTGGCAAGACAACTCATGAACTGTAATCATTATGAGGCCAAGTGTTTCACACAAGAAAATGCCAAAGAATCAGCACTTTACCCCTCTTTCCTTCTTTATAGGAAGTCTTGTTTGCAGTAGCTCCTCTCACTAATTATGCAACTCAATTCCTAGTTGTTTGTTTTGATTTTGTTTTGGTGGTTTGTTTTTTTTTTGTTTGTTTTTTGGTTTTTTTTTTTTCATTTACAACTGAACCCCAGGAATTCCATTCGTCCTCTGCAGAACATTGTTCTTGCATTGCCTTATCCATGCTATTAAGCTTCCTCACCATGTGGAGATATAAATATTTCACTACTTGTGTTTTATAAGTTAACTGATATAGGAGTGAAAACTGTCCCCACCATGATTTAAACTTCAGCTGATCTTTAAAACTATCCCCCTTGCAGAAAGGGCTTAATTCCTAATCCCTACATGACTTAGTGGCTGCAATAAGGACGCTACTTCTCTCAACTGCCCAACATCACTCCCTGCTGAAGGTCTTCACTCAAAGGTGAAAACCCAGGAGATAACTCATCAATCGATAGCATAGCAAACCACTGAAGTGAAATAATTAGGGTAGTAAAAATGTGAAAACTGATGGCTGATTCCTGATACCTCTTAGATTGGACTGCAGTACATGAAGTATCTCCCACAGTAACAGGACAGTAACTGCTTTAGCTGCCAGAGCAAATCCAGCCAGGATTGTGCATGACAGCCCTGTTATACAGGGAATGTGAAGACTGTTAAGGTACTGGGCAACAAAGCTTACACATGATCTCTACATTACAACAGAAATGGAGCTATGTTGGGGTTTTTTTTGGCAGAAAACTGATTAAAATGACAAATCCTGCATACTGCATGGACATACCTTTAAATATGACTGCCAGATGAAATGTGACTGCATTCCACCTGTCAAGGAATAAATTCCACCTTCTACCCAGTACATGTGCAGTAATATGTACACTGCTGTAATAGTAGCTAACGCAAGATAAAAAATAACAAGCGTTCCCTTATCCATGACTTTCACTTCTTCAGAAAAAAGGAAGTAACCTAACAACCTACAACCTTTGCAATTAAAAGTAGTTTCATCTCAGGTAACTGTTATCACAGATTGTGAGACCTTGCTACCACCCAATTTCAGGTACTTGTAGAGAACAAGGTCTTTTGAGTTTCCCTTTCATCAGGCTGAACAACCCTAGTTCTCTCAGCTAGTCCTCATCAGACTTGTTCTCCAGACCCTGCACCAGCTTCATTGCCTTTCTTTGCATATGCTCCACCAACTCAATGTCTTTCTTTGTAGTGAGGGGCCCAAAAGTGAACACACTATTCAAGGTATGGCCTCACAAGTGTCTATGTCCTAGTTTTGGCTCAGATGGAGTTAATCTTCTTCCAAGTCGCTAGTACTAGTGCTATGTTTCAGATTTAGGATGAGAATAATGTTGATAACACATTGATGTTTTAGTGTAAACACTGCTTAGCAACAACTAAGTCAAGGACTTTTCTGCTCCTCGCATGAAGTGAGAAGGCTGGGGGTGCACAAGAAGTTGGGAAGGGACAGAGCTGGGACATCTCACCCCAACTGACCAAAGGGATACCACATACCATATGATGTCATGCTGTATATATAAACTAGGGGAATATTTGGCCAGGGGCCACTGCTCGGGAACTGGCTAGGCATCAGTTGGCAGATAGAGAGCAATTACACTGTAAGTTGATTGTTCTATATATTATAATTCTCTTATCATTATGATTATTATTTGCCCTTAGTTTCTGTCCTATTAAGCTGTCTTTATCTCAACCCACAAATTTTACATTTTTTTCCCAGTTCTCTCTCTCATTCCACTGTCGGTGGGAGTGAGTGAACAGCTGTGTGGCTTTTAGCTGCCTTCCAGGTTAAATCATGACAGTCCTTTTTGGTGCCCAATGTGGGATATGAAGCATTGAGACAATGACACATCTGACAAGATCTTGTAAAAAAAAAAAAAACTGTTATAAGCACTCATTATATTAGTTTAATGGTCACTGGTCACAATGTCGATTTATTTTCTCTCAAGAGTTGCAGTGACTGTTCTCAGATTTGTGCTCTGTAACACTTTAATTGCTGCATATGTTCCCTTTTGTGTGCTGTTTTATCACTTCTGGGGGCTGTGGCAAGGTTATAATTTGGTTGCACTTTGTAACACTGGTTTATGATACTATTAAACTGCTGGTCTTGAGACTGATCTGTTATTTGTAGTCAGCATTGCCACAATCTCATACTTCGGGAGCCATCTATTGGATACTAGCAATAATTACACCTTCCACCTTAGAGAATCAATCTGTGTGGGAGATACCTTCCTCCATCTTATCCTTCTCCTCAAGGCTAATTACAATTGCTCCTGAAAATTTTTAATATCCTCAGGATGTTCAAACCATCATGTTCCTATTGCTATATCTCCTAAATGTGTTTCAGGTCTTGTTTACAGTTAAACAGCTATCTAAGAATACCACTCAGGAATCTGCCCAGAGACTGGACAGTTATGACTGGCAGGGTGTGTGGAATAGTATGAGCAAGTACCTAGGACAGTGGCCATCTCTAGTGTTTCGGAATTTCACCCCTGAACAAGTGAAGAATCTGGAAAAAACAGTAAAACATTTGGAAAAAAGTATGCTGTTACCCTAGCAATTCCAGGGACACAAATCACGGCTATGTGCTGGGGCCTACAGAGCCCTGCTCAACACTCTTTAGTACCCTCAAGGAGAAGAGACAGTCTCTGGATCTGATAACAAAAGGACAGGCACTGCAGCTACTCCAAACCCCAAGACAGACACAGCAGCTGAAGCAAAGAACCAATGTGTGCCAGTATCAGTTGCCCCTGTACACAAGAAGAAATACCAGAAGAAGTCAGCCCATGTGGTAAGGGATGAAGGAGCTTCTTCTAAGAGGGAGCAGGAGGAAGCAGATAAGGCACACTTCTCTGAAGTAGGACCATCACAAAAATAGGAAGAGTAAGATAAACAGCCACTGCATGGGGAGGAGTAAGGGTTGTAAGTCATAAATGCATGATAACGACCCGATCTCTATTTCTGAATGAGCTGCAACATACACAAAAAGATTTCAACCATTGTTCAGACAAGCACACTGTCATCTGGCTGCTCCAGTGTTAGAATAACAGAACCAGTAGCCTGGAATTAGAGGGCATGGAAGCCAAAGAGGTGGTGGGGTCCGCTTCTTGTGAATACTGGATTGGACAGCAAAGGACTGATCAGCATGACCCACTCACCATCTAATAGTCCCATATGACCAGTGCAAAAGTCTAAGAGAAAGTAGAAACTAACAGTATTCTATCGTGGCCTGAATGAAGTCACACCACCATTGAGTGCTGCCATACTTGACATGCTAGAACTTCAATATGAACTGGAATCAAAGGCAGCCAAGTGGTATGCCACAATTGATACTGTCTGCAGAAGGTATGCCATGTAGATGCCCATGTACCCAAGAGTTGGGCCACTGAGGAACACCAGAACAACCAGCAAGTGGATAGAGCTGGTAAGATTGAAGTGGCTCAGATGGACTTATATTGGCAACATAAATTTGATATAGCCTGACAGGCCCATGACACCTCAGGCCATCAAGGCAGAGATGCAACGTACATATGGGTTTGTGATCAAGGGGTAAACTTGATCATGGGCATTATCACACAGGTTATCTATGAATGCAAAACATGTGCTGCAATTAAGCAACCCAAGCGGTCAAAGCCTCTTTGGTATGGAGGACAATGGCTGAAGTACAAATACGGGGAGGTCTTGCAGATTGACTATATCACACTCCCACCAACCCACCAAGGCAAGCACCATGTGCTTACCATGGTGGAAGCAACCACCAGATGGCTGGAAACTTATGCTCATGCCACTGCTTGGAACATTATGCTTGGCCTCAAGAAACACATCTTGTGGTGACACAGTACCCCAGAAAGAAATGAGTCAGACAATGGGACTCATTTCCAGAACAACTGGTATATATAGACACTTGGGCCAAAGAACATGGCACTGAGTGGGTACATTACATCTCCCACCATGCACCAGCCTCTGGGAAAACTGAAGGGTACAATGGGCTGTTATAAACTACACTGAGAGCAATGGGCAAGGGAACTTTCAAACACTGGGATACACAGTTACCAAAAGCCACCTGGTTGGTAAACACCAGAGGATCTGCCAACTGCTGCTGCTCCAACCCAGTCAGAACTTTTACATACTGTAGAAGGGGATAAAGTTCCTGTGGTGTGCATGAAGAGCCTGCTGGTGAAAACAGTCTAGGTTATTTCTGCTTCAGGTAAAGGCAAACGCAGCCATCGGATTTCTTTTGAAGAAAAGAACCACCAGTGTCAGCAAGGGGCTATATGAAGCTCTTGTGAAGTTCTTACAGTTTGAGATGAATAACCATTTATGTTTTATGGAAGACAGTGTATACATTTAGTATGAATAAACTTGAAGCTAATTGAAAACAGTAGTATAGAGAGTAAAACAAAGAAGGATCATTAGTAGTCATTGTCTCATTATTCCTGCCACAGCAACAAAGTCCTTGGTTACCATGAAAAATTAGCTATCACAGCATCATATATTTTGTTGAGTCTTATCAACAATTATCTGCATTATGCTATTTACTTGCAAATTCAGAACATTATTTTAAATTTTCTTTAATAAGTTTTTTTACACTGAAATTTTCTGTTTGAGAAGACTCTAGTTTAGAATCTGCTTACTTAGGACTAAAGCCTCAGCTTATGCCTATAAACAAACCATAGGGGGAAACCGAAACAGCAGTTCAAAAGCAATTCCTTCTTTACTCCCCTTTTCAATGACTTGACTAAAAAAAGTTTCAAATTTAAAATTTCTCATCATGTAGCAATCAATCTGCTTGTTGGGATATGACTGTATTTACTAATTTGCTGTCACCATGTCACACACTGAAGAGCTGAGTTTACAAGTACTGCACTAATGCCCAGCTAATATTAAGAGCAGCAGAATATAGCCATTATTTCCTTTGAACTACAGCAACCACAACCCAAAGAATAATGATTTAAAACACAGAAAGTCAGCAGTAATCACTTAAAAAGTTACAAAAAATCCCTTCATGGAGTTAATCAGCTTAACCACTGAACCGGGAAGGAACTAAGGTCAGGTGGGCACTGAACTTCATTTGTGAACCTGGCTACATGGCAGGAAGAAGGTGCCGGCGAGAATACAGGGGAGCAATACACCGGACACCTCCCATTCGCTTCTACCTACTAGACTAAGCCTCCATGCCGCACAGAAACAAAGAAAGAAACAAACAAACGAAGCTACTCCCTACACTGACCCCGAGGGACGCCCCGTTCCGCCCCCCAGTCCCACCGCCCAGCGCCAGGCACTCACGTCCTGGTGGTCCTCCACTACCCACACCGGCAGAGCCGGGTAAGTCCGGAGGCAGTTCCTTTGGGGCCCGGCCCCGCTGCCAGCCATCGGGCCCCCACCGCTCATGCCGCGGCAGCAACGGACCAGATCCGTCTAGGCCCAGGTTTTACGCCCCTTTCCTCCCTCCCGGCGGGGGGTGCTTCCGCCCGTAGAGCCCTCCCACAACCTTCCTGTTCCGGAAGCCGGGGCACTGCAGGCCCGGTGGCCTCGGCGGCGGGGCGCCAGGTGGGCTCGGCGTGCCTGGCTACCTGTGGGGGCGCGGGGCTGGTGGGGGCTTCCCTTGGGCGGCTGCGTTTCGTTTTCCCCGTGGTGCCGCGGTTCTCCGCACGGTGCGGGGACCCTTGTGCTAGCGTGAGGGGAAAGGTTCCGGGGGGAAGGCGGTGCGGCGGGGTTGATGCCGGCGGGCTGATAGGTGTTGGTGAGGTTCAGGGTGGCGGGGCCCAGGCGTCCCCTGCCCGCTGCTCACCGCGTGGCGTCTGCCTGGCCGGCCTGCGGGTGAGGAGCCTTCTCTGTGTGGAGAATGGAGCCGTGCGGCGGGAAGGCTGAGCCCGGGAGGGTGCCGGTGTCATCGCCCGGCTTGTCTCCGCTCTGCTTACCTAGATCCTTCGGTGGCCATTGGAAGCCGTTAGAGACTGCTGGGAGGCAGTGGTTGGATGAGGCCTTTTATAAGGAACCTGTGTTACTTTTGTGTGTGGCGGTTTCCACCAGCACAATACATTTCTTCTATGTTTGTCCTTTCCAGTGTTTTTAAACTTCTTAAATTTAGGTGAAAATCAAATGTGACCGAAGTTTGCAGCGGAGGGAGCTTTACAATAATTTGAGTGTTTACAGTAATCCCATGTAGCTTTTTTTTATTATTTTTTTAATTAGGCTTAATAATAACAGTTGCCAGCCAGAGTAATGGAAATAGATTTCTCCTTACCCCTTGTTGTTTCTTTTTGAGATCCTTTGCAAGGTTAGTGGGTACAGAGAAAGCACAGACTATCTGGAAGGAGCAACTGTTTTTTTACCATTGTGGCTGCTACCTCCTAAAAACTAGGGATTCTCACTTACTTTGGCCTTTGGTTGTTCTGGAGAAGGGAGTGAATGACACTGCTACCCATTCCAATGGCTTCCACTGAGCCCTATGTGTCTGAGAGACATAGGTCCTCTTGGCTCCTGCTTCTTGATGTCATTCCTTTCCCCCCTTCATTTCTTTTCCTTTCCTTTCTCCCTCTGGTTCCAGAAGTTGTCTGCTCTCTCAGCAAGCTCTGTCTTTTGCAGCAGTGGCACAGGAATACAGCTGAAAGTAGTGCTCTGAGCAGTCTGATTGGGCTGTGTTGCATGGTAGCAGACAGGAGAATAATCTGTATGTGCACTTAAGCATTAGCAAAGCCTCAGTAAAAGTGAGACTTTGTTTTCTTTATCTGATGATCTTTCCAGTTATGTGTGTCTGTCTCTTTTCCTTCTCTTCCTCCCCCTTGAAACAGGATTTGACTTCTGTGACTGCTTAACTTTTTTTTTTTTATCTTCCTCCATTCCAGCCAAGACACCATGAATGATTTCTTAATTTATTTTTTATTTTTTCCAGTTTTTGAAACTTAACATTGTAATTAATGAATCAACTTTTAACTTTAATGAAGCACAGTGGTTTTCATTTATAAACATTAATACAATGCAATAAGTACATGTATAGTTTTGAGCAAGACTTAAGCCTACTTGAAGCAGTGGCAATTGCTGGAAAGGCAACAGGACCAAGCAGGCAGCTGAGGGATTTTTTTTGGAACTATTTATTTCAGTGGAATTGAAGTAACAGCACAAGTCTACATAATTTTTATTTCTGTAACCTCTGAGATTCTCATTCCACAAAAATACACCTACCTAATGTAAAATACTTTGAAATATCTGTAGAATCCATTCCTTTGCTAAATTGGATCTCAATTGTGAATGTATATTCCTATTATCTTATTTAAAGTTTACAAGATTTGTTGGACCAGGTAACTTACAACAAGGTGTTAGTAAAGTCATTCTGTCTGAAGTGTAGAATCTGTTCTGGAAAGGACTCCTCATTTCAGGGCTTTGGGTGACAATAGTGTTAGTTGAAATTAATGGTTTCTTTGGTGTGGGGTGCCTGAAGGCTTTATATCAAAAATGTCTAGTTTTGCCCCAAGTGAGAGAGAATGCTCCAGTTTGGGTTCTGGATTAAGGACAGTGGAGTGCTTTCATGGCTTAGAGACTTGAAGAAATCAAAGGGACATGTATAACCTTTACTAGAGGTCTGAGTAGCACAAAGCTTCCAGTGAAAATCAGTGGATGTTGTTTACTGCTTCTTGTTAAAGGAAGCTGCAGGAGCTATCATTTCAGGACTGTGGGAATAGTTCTTGCAAGTGCATTAAGGACATTCTACAAAAATTGTGTGACACTGGACTTTTATTTTCCTCATTAAAGGTGAGCCATGTCTTTCCATTCCGGGCGAGGATGTCCCCGTGGTCAGGGGGGACCAGGAGCAAGAGCTTCAACACAGACCTACCGCCCTCAGAACCTACGGCAGCTTCACCCACAGCAGCCCTCCGTACAATACCAGTATGACCAGCAAACTGCCCCTCCAACAACCTATTCAAACCCTCCAACCACTGGCTACATGCCTCCCAGGCCGGACTTTGTGCCCTATCCTCCTCCAGTGCCCCCTTCCACACAAAATCCCATCAGCCAGTGTACCATGAGGCCACCATTTCCAAACCACCAGATGAGGCAGAGCTTCCCAGTGCCTCCGTGTTTCCCTCCTGCTCCTCCACCAGTGCCAAATCCTAGCAATACTCCCGTGCCAGGAACTCCTGCTGGGCAAAACACCTTTCCTTACATGATGCCTCCACCCACAGTACCACATCCTCCCCCTCCACCAGTCATACCACAGCAAGTCAACTACCAGCCTGTGTACTCTGCAGGGTATTCACAGCAGTCATTCCCACCACCAAATTTCAGCAGCTACCAGCACAACTCTGGCTCCTTTCAGAACAGCACTACCAACAACAGTGGTGGCAGCACTCATTTTCGGCACACGGGTCAGTACCAGGGAGAGAAGTCACAAAGCGATCGACGGTCTCCAGATAGGAGCAAGCACTACGATGAGCACAGACATCGTGAGCACAGTCACATCCATGGTGATAGGCATCGGTCCACTAACCATGGGGATCGTCGGGATCGCGGACGAAGTCCAGATAGGAGGAGGCAAGAAAGCAGTCGGCACCGAACAGATTATGATAGAGGAAGGATATCGCCTCATCACAGAAGTTATGAGCGTAACAGGTAACGTGGGATATTTTCTGCTTGCAGAGAGAGAGCTGTCGTCATTGACCCATAGTACTATGGCATCAATGCAATGTTCTTCTGTCACCCTTGTTTTCCCCTCTAACTGGGGAGGTCGCCAATATTCAGATGTCATGGAAAGAGCTACTGTTTTGATGCCTTTTATGTATGCAGCTTCTGCTTCACCTTTGTGAGTTGGCAGATTTGTTGCCCTTTTTTTTCACATCTAGTGATCTAGGCCAGAATATTCAAAAAGATACTGGGAAGGTAAGTATTTAAATACTTACCAGGGCACCTGGATCGCATGCTTTTGTTAGGAAACTGAGCTTCCTCATGTCATATATGAAACACTAATTCACACACAGTGTATCTGGAAATGAAGCCATTTTGATTTAGATATGCAAAGATTTAATTGCAGAACCTTACACAGCTGTATTTCAAAAACAAACAAACAAACCCCTCCAAACAAACAAAAACAAAACCCCAGACCTCACACTCAGTAATTTTTACTTTGATTTCCAAAAGATACTTGTAGAGGTCTCCCCTGAGCCTTCTTTTCTCCAGGCTGAACAGCCCCCATTCCCTCAGCAGTTCCTCATAAGACGTGTTCTCCAGACCCTTCACTAGCTTTGTTGCCCTTCTCTGGATCCACCCCAGCACCTCAATGTCTTTCTTGTAGTAAGAGGCCCAAAACTGAGCACTATTCAAAGGTGTGGCCTCACCAGTGCTGATGTCCTGGTTTTGGCTGGGGTAGAGTTAATTATCTTCCTAGTAACTGACATAGTTCTGTGTTTTGGATTTAAAATGAGAATAATGTTGATAGCACATTGATATTTTAGCTGTTGCTAAGCAGAGTTTGCACTAAATCAAGGACTTTTCTGCTTCTCACATGAAGTGAGAAGGCTGGGGAGTGCACAAAATGTTGGGAGGAGACACGGCTGGGACATCTGACCCCAGCTGACCTAAGGGATATTCCGTACCATATCATGTTATGCTCAGTATATAAACTAGGAGCAAATCTGTCCGGGTGCCATTTCTGGGGAACTGGCTGGGTATCAGCCAGTGAGTGGTGAGTAATTGCCTTGTACATCACTTGTTTTGTATATTATGATTATTATTGTTATAATTATTATTTTCTTCCTTTTCTATCTTATTAAACTGTCTTTATCTCAAGATGCACGTTTTCTCACTCTGATTCTTTTGATTCTCTTCCCCATCACACTGAGGGCTTTGGAGCAAGCAGCCATTTGGTGCTTAGTAGCTGGCTGGGGTTAAATCATGACATCAGAGTACAAAGGAAGGATCACTACCCTAGTACTGCTGGCCATACCGTTTCTGATACAAGCCAGAATGCCATTGGTCTTCTTGGCTGCCTGGGCACACTCTTCAGGTCGCTGTCAACCAACACCCTCAGGTCGTTCTCCACTGGGCAGCTTTGCAGTCATTCTTCCTAAGCCTTCAATTAATTTAAAGCTCTTCTGACCCAGAAATTTAAGTGATCAACTTCTCTGTGTCTACCTGAAAGTTGAGTCTTGTAGATTGGATTCATAGTTTCAGCATATGGCAGATTTTCTGTGTCTGTCATGTTTTTGTGTGAATTTGAGGTGACTGTCAGGAAGAGACGGCTTGCCTGAAACACTTGAATGGCTACTGTGCTTACAAAGCAGTTGCACATGGAATAGGTTTTCTTTTCCTTCCTTGAGGCATGAAGAATGATTAAAGATAGAATAATCTTACCCTTTGCCATTTGTAACAGGAGAAGAGGGACAATGTCAGCAAGTCTTGTGGTAAATTTATAGAAGGTACCTCTGTATGGTACGAATTAACCCTTGTATTGAGATACATGATTTTATGACAAAGGCGGAGGAGCTAGGTGTCTATCTTTTACAAATTTTATGAAGGTCAGCATTCAGATTGTCTTCACTTGTGTGTTATTTTGAGTAACAGTCTCAGCCTGCTTCTGTGCTCCTTTCAGGTATGGAATATATGAAATGCCAGTTTATGTATTTAACTTATTTTTTTGAACTCCAAGGGAGCGGGAGAGAGAGCGGCATAGGCACCGTGACAGCAGAAGATCAACATCATCGGACAGATCCTACAAAAAAGATTACAAGAGAGCAGGAAGGTAATGAAGCTTACATTCAGTCTTTAATGTATTTGAGGCTCTGTGCATCCATGCATGTGGGTTTTTGCTTTTTCTATATGTGTATTTGTGCCTGCTTTGAAACTCAGAAAAGATGAGTGTCTTAAATTTATAGCCATCTGCGTATACATGCAAATGTCAATTGTCTCAAGGCCTTGCACAGTTAAAAATAGGATTCATCTTTGGAGAGGCGGCTTCACTTCTGTGTCCTAAAAACTTCCTCTTACATCTGCTTCCAGTCTGTAAAGTGTCAAGATTATTTAAAATCGTTCTATGTTTACCTCATCTTTTAGGATCTTTTCTTATATTGATGCTCGTTTCTTTGTGAATCCTGGGTAGTTGAAAACAGTGCAACATTATTGGCTCTATAGACAGAGCAGGTCAAAGAAATAAAAGTAGTTCTAGTAGTTTTCCTACATTCAGCTCTTAAGAACAGTACTCTTGCAGTACATAAGGATTATCACGGGTTGTGTGTTTCAAGGGAGTTCCAGAGCTAGAGTAGCACAAGCAGTGTGGCTTCTGTATGATCCTTCTAATAAAACCCTCTTTTATCATGCAGATAGTTTGTGGGCTATATATGAAACCTTCTCTGTATTGTAACTTATAGTTGAGAGTGATGTGACTTACTTTTTTGTGACAAGGTTTAAATTTGTAACAAAATTGAAAGTCACCTATAATGCAAGTAGGAATTTTAATCTGAAATGGCTTTTTTCTTTTTTTTTTTTTTTTTTTTTTTGTTTTCCTG
>NDXB01007462.1:32414-47155 GCA_002631895.1 Agapornis roseicollis | reverse complement strand
ATTTATAATGAAAGTGGGGATTTTTTTTTAAAATGGTTTTTTTTTTTTTTTTTTTTTTTTTCCATTTTAATTCCTGCGAAAGGTTTAAAATGCAAAAGCACTTTCAATTTCGAGTAGTTTTTTTAATAGTAAGAACTACAAAGTACCATACTCTTTACATGCAAGTTAGGAGGAAGAGGAAATTGGATTTTGCTGTTATTTATATGATAGAATATGTACTGATCTGAAGCGGACTATTTTTTTTTATTAGAAAATTCCCACTGTTAAAATAATAGAGTTGCTTTTGTTTGCTTTCTCACATTAAGCCGATCTCCAAGCAGAGAGAGAAAGAGACCCCGATGGGAGGAAGACAGAGAAAGGTGGTCTGAGAACCAGAGCTCCAGCAAGGAGAAAAATTATGCTGCTATCAAAGACAAAGAATCAGAGGAGAATGCATCTGAAAAAAATGAAGAGGAAGATGAGGAATTACTTAAGCCAGTCTGGGTTCGCTGCACCCATTCTGAAAGCTATTACTCCAATGACCCTATGGATCAAGTGGTATGTTTGTGAAGGAAGTCTAAAATTATTATACACAGTCCTTTTATTATTTGTTACTTGATTAATGTGAATCCTTCAGCAGGATCATGTAGTCTGTCATTTAATCCTTCTCTCCTCCCAGACATCTTATTCTCTTAACCTTGTTAGGGCTTTATTTATTAGTATTCTCTTTTTTTTTTTTTAGTTTCTTCTGTCTGTTTGCGTTGAGATTAGTGGTACATGGATAAGGGCTGCTTTTTTGTCTCCAGGAGGGAAGAGTGTTTTTTTTTCTGTTACACCTGTACTTGAGTAAAGATGCCTCAAACACCATATATTCCCACAACCTTGGAGAAATTTTGTACAGAAGTAGGAAGTCTGTATTCTTTGTACTTCACAATAGTGCTTCACAATTTAACTACATGGTGTGGTGATAGAGCTGCATTTTTTGGTTTGTCTTTTTGTTTGTTTGTTGTTTTATTTTGGCTGTTTGTTTTGTTTTGTGGTGTGGTTTGGTTTTGTTTAGGGTGTTTTTTTGAGAATGACATGGAGAATGAATGACGTGGTGATTCAAACCAGCAACAAAATGAGCTGGGTTTTGTGTTTCTTGTATCTGATAAAATTCTTTTTAATTGCAAATACTTTTACAGGTCTCTTGTTTCTTCTAAACCTGTTAAAAATCAATGCTTATCTGTACTGAATATTCTTAGCCATAGTTCTGCATCATTAGGTCAACATGATGATAATGCATCAGCAAATCGAGTAATTTCTCTGCTCATTCACCCAGTGGACTATGTGATGGTACGCTAGAGCCTTAACTAGTATTGCCATGTTTCACTGAACTATACAGATCTGAATTTTTTGCTCTCTTGCTTTTCATTGTGAAAAGCTGGTTCATGTGCTATTTTAACACCATCTTTTTTTTTGTTGTTGTTCTGGTTTTTAATTAACAGGGGGACTCTACTGTGGTAGGAACAAGCAAGCTCCGAGATCTGTATGAAAAGTTTGATGATGAGTTAGGAAAGCGACAGGCAAAGGCCAAAGCAGCCAGGCCACCGTGGGAGCCACCGAAGACGAAGCTGGATGAAGATTTAGGTAGGCAGAAATTATGATGAAGATCTGAAATGGAATAATCCTTAGTTAACCTGGTTTTGGCAGTTGTGTGTATTTAATAATGTTGGTAGGACAATCTGTGTTTCTTAAATCCTTCCTTTGTACTGCACATCCATGGCATTCTTGCTTCTGACTGCAGAACAATTAGATTCTTTACCCAGAAAGCCTAAGGGAGAATAGAGAGTATCCAGCATTGTCTTATGCTAAAGTTTCTTCCATGACATGAAAGCATGCTGAGCATGATCATATAGGCCAAAGCATGGCACACAAGAGGCTTTCAGGAGCTCCTGCACATACATTTCTAAAAATGAAACAAGAGTAGAGGTCATAAACTGTGTTTTGAAACCTGAGCCTTCTGCACAAGATGATAGTAAGCAAAGCTGCACAGCCAACATAAATGATGAACTCTGTGCACCACTCATATGGATCTTCTTGCAGTGAAATAAGTCTACTAGCCATATCAATTTAGGGGCAAATACTGGTTGAAATAGCAGATCATACTTTTTGATAACAATTTCTCTACTCAGAAGTCAGTGAAAGCTATTTTTCTGATTTTGTTTTGTGAGAAGCGTTAGCTGTTCTTTTTACACTTTCATTGTTTCATTCCAGTTACATTAGTTCAAGAAATTCTTAGGCATTTCACATTAATTTATATACTCTGTTGGGATTACTTTCTAACTTACGCTTCATTTTTGCCTGCTGAACTGCTTCAGACTCATGTCTCAGCCTAGTAACTGTTAAAAGTCATATATCAAAAATTCTGAAGTTAAAATGCAGGTTTATAATGACCTGGTCACCTACATGGTGGCAGTATAAAAAGATATAATAAAGATGAAAGAAAAATAAATACAGATTAAATAAAATGTGAATTCACAAGAGTTACTACCAATTTTAACTGTAAGGTTTTTCAAGAGGCATCTTTTCATGTGGATGAAGCAAGGACAAAATTACTACATTCAGCATACCAGTGTAAAGCTTTAGTTTCTCAGATCTCTGCAGGAAGTACTCCTTTGTTGCTCCAGTTTAAAATATGATAGAGCCAAGAGCAACTTCTCTGGGGTTTTTTTGACTCTTTCTGGAGGACCCAAAGGCTCTGCATCTGCATTGGTCCTTTGGGCTGACCTGGTGTCTGTGCGAGCTTCTGCTTCAGCTATGGTTCTAATAGCTAATAGTGTCTAATAGCTTGTCTTATTTTGTATTTAAGTAAATTCTGTCTCTCTTCTGCCTTTGCTAGCCATAATTGTGTATTGTAGCGAGATACCAATGCACTCCAAGAGCACTTTTATATCATGAAAACCTGATTTCAATGCATGAAATCCAGCAGTTCTGGTCTTGTTTTTCAGAACTCCAGCTGACTTCCATAGGTCCCACACTACTTTTGCACCTAAAATTAGACTTTTATAACTGATTAATGGCTGTCAGAGAGCTTTTAAGACTCAAGTGTTTGTGAACATTTGTAGCACATCTAGACAAAACTTGATTTCAACTGAGCATATATGATCTATGTAAACCATAGTTCCAAGTGTGTATTTTAGTAACACTGTAGGCTGAATTATGGGCTGTATAAAAATATATCTTGATTTATTAAAAAAAAAAAGAAATATTTTGCTAGTAATGTTCTCTCGTTGTCTCTCTCCTTCTCTTGTATTCAATAAATACACATATTTTTAATCATAATTTTACAGTATCTCAAAGCATTGGCATTTTTTTTCTCTTAAATCAAAACTTAAAAACAGAAGAAATGTTGCTCCCTTCCAGAAATAATAAATCTTAATTGCAATCTGGTATATGTTATGGCTATGAAGGCATTTAAATTGGAGCTGAGGGGATCCATGGAAATGAGTGACATTACATGCACAAGAAAGGGAGTCACTTGTATGTAGCACAGAAGGTTAGAGATATGTGAGATCAGGGTCTGGGTGTTCTTTTATTTTTTAAGTTCAGACACTTACTGCTTTGATAACACCACAAAGGAGACATTTTAACCAGTCTAAGACCACCTTCTGTTCCTTCAGTTAATACAAAGAAAAATGTCTTTTAAAAGAAGAAAGTAGGGAGAAAAACTCAAAGAACAGGGCTGCCAAAAATCTTATGTCTGATTTAACTCAGCTAGTAGTTAAAATCTGGTTGGTGGTTTGTTTTTTTTTTCCCCATGTCTCTGGTTTCTAATATGTCGTAATGGATTTATTATAAATAACTGATTTTGAAAAATTAATCTGACAGTACATGTTCTATAATCTATACCTATGTGCTGTTTTAAAACGAGACAGTACCTTGCAATGGACAGGAGCATTTTTATGTAAAATGAAACTACATATAAGCACTTTGCTCATAGCAAACAATTGACTATTAAACAAGAGGTTCTGTTCACTCATGCTAGTGACATTATGAGTATTCTCTCGTGTGCAAACAGGTGGTGTAGTTGTTATAAGCATTTAATATTCATAGCATTTTCTGTCATTTTTAATTAAAGGTACAATTACTATCCCTCTTTTTTTTTAGTAACTTTAAGTATGCGGCAGTTAGCTATGTCATGTTGGAGAATGAGTACTATTGGAAAAGAGTGTGTGTGCTAGTGTTTTTCAGCTAACTTTATTTTTCCTGTGTGAATTAGAAAGCTCCAGTGAGTCAGACTGTGACTCTGAAGATGACAGCAGCTGTTCTAGCAGTTCAGATTCAGATGTTTTTGACGTCATTGGAGAAATTAAGCGTAAAAAAGCACACCCTGATCGTCTCCATGAAGAACTGTGGTACAATGATCCAGGACAGGTATAGTGAGAGGAAAAAGTATTATGTGCTTGTAAGTCATTTTCCCCTGAAGACTGAAAATACTGCATTGTTGTCAAACGTGCTGAGTGACATCTATTTCAGTATGCAGTTTTTTACCCCCTTTTCCCTTTTCTCTCTGATCTTCTTCAAAGCGCTTTGCTTTTTGATTTCAAGACTGTGGTTCCAGCTCGTGAATCCTGGGGATTATTCCACTGGAATCATGTCTGACAGTGTTAATAAAACCTGAGTTGCTTACAGTGTACTAATGGTGTCCTCATAGCCCTGAAATAAAGGTACATAGATGAATTCTGGGATGAAGCAAACACAACATGTTTACCTCATTTACAGATTTTCCACCAAAAAGCTCTAGGTTCATAATGATAAATACTGTTTTAAATATGCAGTTAATGCTTCTAATTTCTTGTCTAGTGGTTCTTTTGTAATTGCATGAAGATTATAGTTCTCATTAAATGTAATTGCTAAGCTCATGAAGTGCTGTTTTGAATGTATACATTGCACAGAAGACCAGTTTTTGTTTGCAAATTTGCCATCTTCATCTTTCTTAACTATTTTACAGTCTATTCTAACTCGTTGTCACATGGCATCTCAGTAAATTTATTTTTCTGACACTTTGTGTGATGCATGAGTTTAGCGTGCAACAAATCATAATGCGAAAAGATACTGCGATGCATATTGCCACTGTGGTAATTCAAAAGTCTGTTGAATATTCTATTACAGACTCCTATTTATCCTTCTAGTTAAAAAAATTAATACTTTGAGCATTGCTAGCTATTTTTATTTATATGGAAAAGAAAATAAATGAACTGTTTAGATATTTAACTGAAAAATTGTGTAGCTCTTGGGCACACTTCAAAGTAATGTTCTAGGCAAGAATATTAGCTAAATAAGAAAAAAGTGGAATAACTGTAGGATGAGTAGTGTCAGGAATGCATGGTTTATGAGTTTCCTACTGAAAAACTTTCTTTCCCGAAACTTTCTTGAGATTGACTCTTCATCTTTCTCAATGGGAATGAAATCTGAACATGGTGAGCTTGTCAGTGGTGTACTACTTTGGAGAAGATTTTATTTGAAAACATTTGAAGTTATCCTAGATATTTATCTGGTATGCCAAAATGCTTTCTAACCATCACTACGGAAAACAGGAATGATTGCTGTGTATACTAGCACATACAAGTACACCATTTGACATCAGACAAGGTTTTTAGGGCGGATCTTCCCAACCCTTTAATCTGAGTAGTGTGCTTACTACTTTGAACAATTTCCAGCAGTGCTAGCAGTTGCCAGAAAATAAATTGTTAAGGTCGATGCCACTGCAATGGCCCTTTTCTTGCAAGTGTTATGTGCTTTTTTGTGTTTCCCTGTTGGTCAGAGAAAGTTAGAAGTCATCGTTTATGTAAAATTGTGATCTTTCAACATTATTTTATCATCACTTCATGGTTGCTCTTCTGCAATTCTTTTCCATGAGCAGTGTCATTAGGGACATGATAGATAGGTATCTTGCTTTTCATGTCCTGGGCTTCTACAGGTACTTCACATCTCTGTTTTGGTTTGCTCATTTAATATAAACAGAGGCACTGTTACTGCTGAAGTGTTCTGAGAGTTAAGGGTGAGGTTTTAAAAAATAAGTGCTTATTATTTTATTAGCCTCAGTAAGCTGATATTTTGGAGGGAATGAAGAGCAATTTGACATTGACTGCATTTTTTAACTCTCTTCTGTTCTATGCATAGGACAGTGAGGAAACATGCTTTTACCTATGAGCATGATTCAGTTTCACTGAGCTTGTATGTTCCTCCAGGGTCTCAGAATGTGGAGGATAAAAAAAAACAAACCTAAAACCATATGAACGAAAAGCTCTCATGTCACTCTGTTGTTAAGATTGCATGTCTAAGTTCCCAAAGGAGTCGTGAAGTGCCCTTCTTCTTACCTTCCTTTGCACATATGCTTTGTGCCAGTCTGAAGAAATTAAATTGAGATGAATATTCAGAGAAGTAACATAAAAAGTAAAAAGTTGTGTCCCTCTCCCAGCTGTCTAATGACTACATTAACAGCAGTTTGGTGGTTTTTGCTTTCAGAGGTATCTTCATATTATATGTATTGTGTGATCATGCTACTTAGCCCCACTGCTGACACTGTTTACATTTTCAGAGAGCTTGTAATAGCATGGAAGGTTCTGCTTTTTGGATTGCATTGCGGGGTTGTTGGTTTGTTTTGTTTTTTTTTTTCCCCCTGAGTCTAAGAATATATTTCAGTTCTGGGAGTCAAGCTTTGAAAACCTCTGTTAGAGCCTGGGGTTGGGAACTTAATTTGTTTCTCTGGTTTGGCTCTGGGTTTCTTCAATGGGCATGATGTTAAGAGGAGAAAGCTTTAATGTATTGCAGTAATTGATAGTCTGCATTGAACTTGGTCAGGAAAGTGAAAAGAAAGACAATAGCTTTATACCGTGTGCAATGGCCCTTTTTGGTATAGCTACTTGATGCACCCATACTGAATACTGAAGAGTATTTCTCCCCCACACACCCCCTTTCTTTTTTTTTTTTTTTGGCTGATCTGTTCAGAGGATGGATTTGAAGTGTTCCCATTAGCTCTTTAAAGTACCAAGTGAAAATCTTCAAATGATCTGCTTTGGATACTTTGGGTGATAGCCTTAACACATGGCAGAGGGGTTAGTTGGGGATGGAATTTCAGTAAACTTAGTTGGAACTATTTGAACATGTTGATTTCAGCAGTTAAATATTGGCATGTGCCTGTTGAGGGCCTGAATTTTATTTTAGGCAGACAGTGTGCTGTTTGTATGTATAAGAAATGAAAAAGATGTATGTGATAGTAGAGTGATGCAGTTCTGCTGAGGGTGTTTTTTCCATCTTGTGCTTCTGAAAGAGCGGTGAAGTTGAGTGCTATTGTGCAGTTTTCTTACACTGGTCTGTACTGTTTTAAATTTTATAGGTTTAAGAACATCCACTTAATCTAAGCATGACAGGCTTTTAGAAGCATCAGCACTCCAGGCATTAAAACTAACATACTTTTCCAAACCCATTTTTCAATAAAACAAAATCCTATTTTGGTTTTGACAGATGAATGATGGTCCTTTGTGCAAGTGCAGTGCTAAAGCCCGGCGAACAGGAATAAGGCATGGCATTTATCCTGGTGAAGAGGTAAGTAATTCTGAGAATTGCAATTATTAATACAAACTTGCTGCTGTAAACCCATACTTGGGTTGATTTAAGGGTTTTTTTTTTTACAAGATTTACAGGCTGAGTAAAAAATCCTGTGTGACTTTAAATCATTTAGTTATATAACCTCATATTTAAAATGCAATACTGGTAATGAAATCCACCTGAAAACTGTGGAAAACTTTGCCTGCATTTATTTAGTTATGGGGCTTTAAAAAATGGTGTTGGAGTATTTTCCTTAGAAATATTAATTTGTACAGAGTACGCTTTATGATCAGTAACATTTTTGAAAATAAAAATGGTGCTTGGATGACCTCAAGCTTTGTTATTCTAAAAAAAATGCTTGTTCTGGTGAAAGAACTGGAGGACATTAATATGTAGTGTTTACAATTTATCCTTGTAATTTTTCTTGTATAATTTTATTTTTCAGTATGCCTTTTCACTTATATTTACTGAAACATTTTTTTATTTCTCTGCAGTTATGGATTTATGAATGCTTCTGTGAATTATTCCAGTTCAGAAAATTTGCTTTGGTTTGAAGCTTATTATAAATCAGTTCAGGATCAGTTCCTCCCCACATTGTCTGTAGTGTGTTTTTTGTAAAGAAGGGAGAAAATTTAGAAGGAGCAAATTGATATATAAAACTTGGTGCATAAAGGCAGCTGCTCCCTGAAGCATGGCCAGTTGGGAAATTTTCTGAGGAGATTATCTGAAACCTCAGGATATACTAGTTTTAGAGTGTCCTGTAGATAAAACTGCTTAGCTTTAAACTGGCTGGTTTGTAACTGTCTTTTTGCAGCAGTGAGAAGCTTAATTTGGGGCTGAACAGCCAGAATAATTATCCTCCTTGCTGGATGGGTTATGCAAAGTGCACATTGCTACATGTCACTATCTTGCCTTCACAATCAGGCCAACTTTTGTAGTACTGTTTAAAGTAGTGCCCCATTTGCTGCAGTGATATTTTTTTTCCTCATGCAGAGAGATGTATTCTGAACAGGCTGGTGTCAGCCTGTGAACTGCAGCAAATTGGATATAAGCCATATGAGAAACTGTTTTTGTCTGACCGCTGAGGAAATGTAGGTCTTTAAACGGGATGCTTCAGAAAAACCTGGAAGAAAACACAACTTCCAGGTGTTTGGTGTTGTGTCAGTTTGTGCAGAGGCCTGGCTGCCTTTGGATCTCTCAGGCAGACAGAGCAGGGTTACTAGAGCTGTCTCTGGTGATAGATTAATCTGTTCTCTTCAGGGCCCAGATTTGCCCCAGGCAGATGAGCTGATATTTGTCTGTCTTGATGACATACTTTGAGGTCTTCTTATGTGAGGTCTGGGTTCCTTTTTGTAAGCTTTTAAAATCCGTTTCCTGAAACAGATCTATATAAAAGAGGAAATTGTCCTGGTATGTAAGCAACTAACTGCTGTGTGTAAGAAAGATTAAGAGTCAAATGGAAAATGAAAAAAGTACAGCAGTTTTTCACTTTTCTTTTCCCTTCTGAATAGCTTTAAAAATATTTATGAAAGTGAAAATACAGATAAGGCCTCACTTTTCTTCTTCCCAGATTTTTTTTATATTTTTAATCTTCACAGATTTTATATTTTATTTAATTTTTCTTAATGCCCATTTCATGGTTATTATAAATTCTTTATTCTCTCTTTTAATCTAAATTTGCCTTGACTCTGCACATAATTCTATTTATCTCTTTCTTTAAGCCCATTAAACCATGTCGCCCCATGACCAACAATGCTGGAAGACTATACCACTATCGAATTACTGTGTCACCTCCCACAAACTTCTTAGTAAGTACTTAATAAATAAGTCTAACTAGGACTCTAATTTTGTTTTCAGTCGTGGGAGTAGTACTGTTTCTTGCTTACTCTATGGTGGTTTTGTTTGCTTTTTTAAGACAGACAGACCTACTGTTATTGAGTATGATGACCATGAATATATCTTTGAAGGGTTCTCAATGTTTGCACATGCCCCACTAACAAACGTAAGTATGTTCATTACTATATATGTGGGATTTGTTTGGAAGGTAATCTGTTTGTGCCCTGTAGTAGAACTTCTCTAAAACAACATGTGTGTTACAAACATCTTTCCAGCACTGTGTACAGGGTAAAGACATTTGTGCTCATGAGTCTCAGGTTTGGCTTGACAAATATTAAATTCTTTAGGCATTTAAAGGCAATTAGTTTTGTTTTGAAAGGAAGGATATATAAGAAGGAAAGGACATGATTGGTGTCTGACTGCCCTTCTTTTCCAATATAAGCTGTTAGCTATATCTGAATGAAAAATATACAAGTGCTTAATTTCTGTACACTTGAAGATTTTTTATTATCTAAATATTTCAGAAACTGTTTTTTCAGATGCCATAGTGTTTGTTTGTTTCTTTTAGTTTTATTCATCTTAATAGCTACAGCACTAGTGCCAAAGCCTGGTACAAAAATGGCTATCAGTACAAGACTAGGAAGTAAGAATACTTGAACTGAGAGACACTGAGAAGAAAATATTTTTTTCCCTGAATGTTTGCTTACATAGTGTATATGACAACAGTTTACTTTTGGTGAGCAGGGGAAGAGTCTCTCATCGTCAGGAAATCAGGGAGAGCGTGGAATTCAGCCTCTGGCATGGCAGTGCGAAGCATTCCTGTGCAGTAGCAATAACTCAGCCTTGGGATTACAAGGCAGATTTGTCTCAAGGCTTTACATTTTCACTTTGCAAATGAGTGAAAAGGAACAGTTTTGGCTTACTCCCATTTAGAGGACAGAGAGAACACTTTATATCTGTGTGCCTATTGCATGACAGGAAGGTAGAGAGGTATGGAAATTTTTGATACACAGAGAACAAAGAAGACTTTTCTCATCTGACACAAAGAGTGAAGCCATTGAGCTTACTCTTACTGTAGAGTACATGTGTGTTTTTTCTCATTCCAAATTGGGAAAGTGATCAGCATCATTTTTACAGAGTTGGAATAGAAAGCAATGCTGTATTGTCAGTTCCAGTTACTAGCGTGTATAAAGCCCTTTGGAAGGAAGCTCTTGGTGTCCTGAGATGATTATTGGCAATATAAAAACTGCTGTTTGAGAGGCATTTCTGTAGACTATTAGAAATTTAGCCTTTTTGTGTTAAAACAGGCCATTTAAACAAACATATACACCTTCAGCAGTATGTGGGCTTTGCAGATGAAGGCTTTTTTCTGAGGATTAAAAAAAGGAATTAAATGGATGTCTTACTAGTTAGTTGAGTGAACCTCTGAGAATATTAATTTGATGAAATTAGTGTAAAGCTATAGATTTATTCTGAAGTTCTTACATTGTGCTGCTATGACTTAAAGCTGTTTTTTTTAAGACAGTATAGCTGAAAGAATTGGCAGTGTTCTAAAAACACCTTGCCTTCAGGTCACTGTATCAATCTGACATATGTCACCAGCAATAGATTCACTTCAAATATACAAGTGAGAGAAGATACGGGTTTCCTAAGCTACACTTTTTCTTCTAAAGAAAATTTTATCTCCAGTAGATGGCATTATTTAATCTTCCTTTACCATCCCTCCTGTCAGCCCTGTGTTATTACAGAAGTAGGGGTTAGAACTGTTACTTCTCTTTCATGTGCCTTTGTTCCCCCATCTTTGCATAATTCCTCAGAGCAGCTGTTTTAGTAAGTGCCCTTTTCACTAGACAGTAATACCCTTGCATACAAAATTGCATTAACTATACATTTTATGCTGTATAGTTTTTCATGCTGAATTTCTATTTTCCTTTCAGATTCCACTATGTAAAGTAATCAGATTTAACATTGACTATACAATTCATTTCATTGAGGAGATGATGCCTGAGGTAAGAAGGATAATTAGTCGAAAAGTCAGGGTGGGTTATGAGTTGTTGATATGCTTAATGGATTAAACTCTTTTGAATCCCACCTTGTAAAGTCTCTAAGAGATGGGCTGTGATCTAAGTGAATGGCTGAATAGGAATTTGCACTCACAGGTACTCCCATCTACCTAGACTATTAATATATTAATACTATAGAATCATAGAATAGATTGGTTTGGAAGGGACCTTCAAAGGTCCTCTAGTCCAGCCCCCCTGCAGTGGGTAGGGACATCATCAACTAGATAAGGTTGCTGAGAGCCACATCCAGCCTGGCCTTGAATATCTCCAGGGATGGTTCATATACCAACTTTCTGAGCAACCTGTGCCAGTATTTTGCAACCATCATTGTGAAGAATTTTTTCCTCATGTCCAGACTTCTCAGCTCTTTTAGTTTAAAACTGTCACCCCTCATCCTATTACAACAGGCCTCACTGAAAAGTATCTCCCCATCTTTCTTACAAGCCCCTTTTACGAAATGAAAGGCTGCAGTAAGGTCTCCCTGGAGCCTACTTTTCTTCAGGTCAGACAACCCCAACTCAGCTTTTTTTCATAGGGAGAGGTGCTTCACCTCTCTGATTGTTTTTCTGGCCCTACTCTATGTTATTATATATTAAAATCAAACAGCAGGAAGTGTTTATATCTATAGTTTCTTTTCATTTAAGTTATATACGATATATATCAGATACTCTTATCTGTACTACTGAGTTAGGCATTATCTTCTCTTACAGATGACAAAAATAAGGCAAATGGAAGTACTTGCTTGCCAGGACCACATAAGTCAGTGGCAGAGCTGAAACTTATATGATTAAGTTTGAAGGTCTGAAGATTGCTTATCAGTACTTAATAGAAGTTGTTGCCAAAACAAATTTCCTGTGGATACAAACAAAGCCCATTCAGTTAATAATAGAAATTAATCCCTTGTGAAACCACTTTGTGAAGTAAATTGTTGCAGTGGAACAGCATGTGTAGGCACAGAAAAACCCTTGCATATTAACTACAAAGATAGGATCAGTTTTTAATTTAGTCACATATACTTACATTTCTTTTTCTAGTTACCTCTTTTTTTTTTTTTTTTATGACTCAACAGCATCTAAATGTATGCAAAAGCCCTGAAATTCCTCATCAAGATTAATGTGCTCAAAGCAATTAATTTCTTGTTAGTGACTCTACTGTGTTGTCTCCAAATCTTGTTCTAAAACAATAAATGGCCACCAAGCAAAATAGAAAACAGGACGTTTTTTGAACTTCTGGTTAAACAGCTACAGTAGTTGGCTACAGAGTTATTTGCAGACTGTCTATATTAATAATTACTTACAAAGGAGGTTGTGTTTGGGGTGTGGAATTTATGGCCAGTATAATACATGTAGAAGTTATATCCTGATTTTGTTGTTGTTGGTCAGGAAAGCTTCTTAAATTCCTTCATTGCTGAATGAGAGCCCCTTGCTTTGGAGGAGCTGCTTCCCCACTTGATGAGAATCTCCCTCCTGCCTATACTATGTTGATTTGAACATTGAATGAAGAGTCTTAATTACAGTGCTTTTTGAAGAAACCACTGTGTTATGTTGCAGTAAATGATTACAGATGTATCAATATTGTTTCCAAAGCCCAGTGTCTAGTGGTTGGCAAATACGAGGACACTGTATTTTTCTATTTTTTACTTCTTTTTTTTTTTCCAGTTAATTTCATTTATTTTTTCATTTCATATGTGGATGGCACTACATGTATTGCAGTATTACGTAATTATAATTCTGGTTTATTTCTTTTCCCAGAATTTTTGTGTGAGAGGTCTTGAGCTGTTCTCTTCATACCTATTCAAAGATATTTTGGAGCTGTATGACTGGAATCTTAACGGTAACTTATTTAGGGGAAAAAAAAGAACAACAAACCAACATACCCAAATGCCAGTTACTTGTAGCTGTTGTAAATAAGATTGCTTTATTAGGCTCTTTGATGTAAAAACAAAAAAAAAAGTGGAGATAGGTCTCAAAAGAGCAAAGTCATATGCTGTTTTATAAGAGAGGGACAAGCTTACCCTTCCCCAAGAAGATAAGAACTTTTTTGGAGTTCATTAATGTGGACTGGAGCAATTAAAATCTGCAAACTTAGCACTGTATTCTTGCGTATAAACGAAATTTCTTTCTTAATCCAAACCTGATACTTTTACTTCAACAGTAAATATTATTGTGTGTTAATATTGCATAGTATTATGTGCATGGTCTTTTGAAAGTTAAGGTGTCAGGTAGACTATTCTCTCTGGTCTTACGAGCTAACAAACAAGTTACTTGTATGCTATTTCTCTACAGTCAGCATACAAGGCAGTGTCATAGACAGCTGTAGAGGGATAACATGTCATTATAGCTGAATGGTTTTGACTTGACAAGATGAAAATACATGTTTCTGTGAAGACTGCAACAAAGGAACTTCAGGGATGGTACTTTCCTTGGCCTAAAAGAAAACAGAATATCAAAGGAGTTTCATTTCAGAATCTGTAGCTGTGTTTTGTGTCTTGACTTCGTCTATGGAGATGCGCTCTGCACTTAGTGCAGTTAAACTGAACAGCATATGGGTAACATTTTGTGTAGCTTACTTTGGTTTTATAATAATACCAGTGTTGTCTTTTGTATCACTGGTTCTGATCATTCTTTCTTTTTTAACACCAGGTACTTACTGGTTTTGTTTTTCTTTTCATGAAAAGCTTTGTGTGATGAAGTAGGAAACAAAAAGAAAAAACTCATAAAATAACAAGGAAATTTCCATGATGTTATCTTTTGTTACTGTAACCAGAAGACACCCCAGTAATAGGGAGGAACTAATAAACTAGTGCTTGTGTCTGTAAAGCTTAAGCAAATTATATAAGACAGTTTTTTATCACTGTTTTAATTAAAATTGCTGTGTTTTTGTTAGATTCTTTTTTAAGTTATTGTAGCTTTCTTTGAAATTGTGCATGTAAAAGCTTTCACTAGAGGTTGTTATTCTGTGTTTCTGTTATTCTCTCTACTGTGCATTTTGTTATTTTTCTGATTGAAACGTAGCCCTGCCAAATGTAATCACCATTATACTGATTCTGTTTATGGCAGGGTTGCATTCTTTTTCTTCTTTTGCAAATATTTTGCTTTTCATGAATATTTTTTTTTTCATATTTAAGGTCCTTTACTTGAAAATGATTCTGTTTCCTGTCCCAGATTTCACTTCATGCCACGATTTGTGAGATTTCTTCCAGGTAATGTTTGTATTATGTAGATTTATGGTACTTAGATCTAAAACTAAACAAAAAGAAAAAAAAAAAAA
>NDXB01007462.1:0-28056 GCA_002631895.1 Agapornis roseicollis | reverse complement strand
TTTTTTTTTTTTTGACTTTTTTTTTTTTTTTTTTTTTTTTTTTTTTTTTTTTTCCTGACACAGGACCTGAGAATTAGTAACTATTTGCTATTCTCTTTCATCTTCCTCTTTTGACACCATAGTTCTAGATAGAGTACTCTATCCAGACTCTCCTGAATATGGAAAAGGTGTTTTCTGCCTATGTGTCTTTTTTCCACATTTTCTATGTTGTTCTCACTTACACTGAGGAATTCTGTGTACGTTAATGAATGCATCCATTAATTTTCAGTGCCAAGCTTGAAACCCCCGTGGCCTTATTATTTGTGAAAAAAATTAGTGTTTTAAAACATAAATTCTCTGAACACAGCTGCTTTCAACTCCAGTGTTATGTGAATTTAGCCCATTTTTCTAACTTTCACACTTAAGAAATGTGGGTCACAAGAATAGATGATGTCCACCAAAAGCTGCAGGGTTCTCTCTGCGTGGTTTCATCAGTATTGCAGTGGTATCTCAGCACTAGAGGCATGTTTTGGACCTTATGTTATAGGCTGGCATGTAGCTTTATTTGTTGTAACACCTTTCTTCCTCTGACTTAATTTTTCTTCTTCGCTTATAGCTTAACTTCTTAGCTACAGCAGAGAAAGTGTGACTTGGTATTACACCTATGGGGAAATTTTGTTTGCTAACTGATAAACCTGTCCCCAGACTACAGCCATGATGAGCCCTAATTATATTTTTCAGTTCATATTTTTAAGTATGGTGCCATTTTATTTAGTAAATTACTTTATAAGCTAATCATAACTTGGGCGAGTTCATTTATTTTTCCCTTTATTTAATTCTGCGCAGTTTTGCACTGGCTAAAACTTCCTAAACTAAAAGGGAAATAAGATCATCTTTGGGAACATGAAATACAGAGTATACATGAACTCTTGCTATACAAAATTCTACCTGAGCTGGTTAAAACTGAGGGCTAACCCAGAATCTCATAATAGAAATTGTTAAACAGCCTTAAATGTTTACCATTGTCTGTGGTTTCTGAGATACAAGATAGATGCTAGTGCACAAGTTGTCAGTATCTGAATGGTGTATGCTAACATAACTTCAGTGGTCTTAATGAAGATATGTTAATTTCATCTAGCTGAAAACTTGCTTTTTTTGTTCAGCATGAAATGGTCCATCCCTAGCAGTGTTCAAGGCTAGGTTGGACAGTCTAGGGTGACATGGTCTAGCGTATGGTGTCTCTACCCATGGCAGGGGGGTTGGCGCTAGATGATCTTCAAGTCCTTTCTAGCCCTAACTGTTCTATGAAGGAACATACATGTGCTTGTTTCTTGAATCACTGAACTGTGAATGTCTGTATTCACAAGGCTGTGCAGTTTGTGAGTGGTATTGTGAATTTTGAGATTTTGTGTGATTTTTACTGGCAAACTTTGCATTCTACAAGACAATGTTTTTAGAGATGTGTGTGGACATCAAAATAGGTAAGTATAAAAGAAATCTGCAGCACTTTGAAGCGTTGTCATGTTATAATGCCATCATTAGAACATGTTTTTTCTTAAAAAGATTGCAATGACTTTCTTAGTTTATGGATTTTTTGTTCATTGCAGCATATTCTACTGAGTGTGAAAGCAAGCTCTGTACAGTGTTAGAAGATAAAACAGTTCTGTTATAGAGACAATGAAACAGTGTGAGGAAATGACAGCTCCTCAATTCAATTTCATGCATTTGACACAACAAAGTAAACCAACTAAACTTTATTTTGTTGCTTTCCTCCACAACATCACTTCAGAAATAATAATTCCTCTTGTGAGCAGATCTAGGTTTTATATATGTATTTTAGTTAAAAGAAAAAAACAAAACAACCAAAGAGAAAAGAAAAAAACTTTGATAGGCATATAAATCCTATGTGCTTTAACAACTAACAACAGTTCAGCATTATTCAAGTTACTCGTGGTGTTTCATTAGTTCTGAGAAGCTTGTGTTGAAATAGATTTAAAGGTTCACAAATTTTAAGCCTCTTTAATACTTTATTCTTCCAAAATTATTGCTGCTTTTCTCTCTGGTTCAAATACATGTGTATTTTATCATCTTTTGTACTACATCTGCATGCAGCGTCATCCTGTCTTCTAATATCAGCAAAGCCTTGATTGATGAGGTTTAGAGTAGGAAAGAAAGGTAATGGGCCTTTGTTCTGTAAGAATTTCTTTGGTTTTGATGAGATTTTTAAAAGCAAGGTTGTAATTACTAGAAGTTCTCTCACAGCACATTTGGAAGAATGCAGGGATAAATTTCTTGCATCTTGTTTGCTGGTGTATGATTTATACTGTATATTTCTGTATGGTGCTATTTGTTCCTTTAACCTTCAGAAACAGTACCAGAGAGGAAGCTAGTGTTCACCCTCCTAAAGGGAAAAATCATAATCTAGCTACACCCCTGTCGTAATCATCAGTGAAGGAACAATTGTGATTAAGTTTTAAAGGACTTCCTTTGTCCTGGTTGTTATCAGGCATCTGTGGGTGACAAAATTCTAAGGCAGTGTCATAAATAGTCTGGTTTTGAATAATCCTGAAGCCACATATTTCACACAGACCCTGCTATTGGCATGTTGAAAACTCTTCTTCATTTCACACACTTGAGGTCAGTTTACTTATATTTAAGTATCTAAAATATGAAACATTTGAATAGAAGAATATTTTCTGTATTTTAAAAAAAATATATAATTGGTGTATTGAGTATAATTATTGTTTCATATTCTGCTAATTATATTTTGCCACCTTGATTCATAGAGTAGTTGTGTAGGAAGGCTTTTTGAGGGGGACAGGGATGGGAGAAGTTCCTTGTTGTTAATGGTAAAGGAGGGGAGAACCAATGAACAGGTTTCGTGAAGATAAAAATTTCTGTAATTGGCTTTGTGCAAACCCCACAAAACCAGATAAATTTCAGAACTTAAATTTAAGCTGTGTTTTAGAGAACATCATTCTGCCTGCTACAAATCCTCCCCATGTGTTTCATTAGATTTTTTTGTCCCAACCCTTTTATTGGAAGTGCTGTGGGGAAAACATTTTCTTTTTTATATAAGTTTTTTAAACCAAGCAGCATGAGCTAACTAACTTTTTTTTTTCCCTCTTGTGTTTTGGCTGGGAAAATATAACCATATGGTCAATCATCATGTCCAAAGGGAAGCTAATAAGCATTTTTCCCTTGGAAAATGTTTCTCTGAATGTCAAAGTTTTAAGTAAGTTTTTGTTTTTCTGGAATGTATTGGAAATGTGGCCACCTGATGAGGCTTACTTTTATTTGTAGAATTGGCTTAGCTTATCCATGCAGAACATAATTCCTGTGAACATTTCTACCAAGATGGTTTGAAAGGTGAGGGCTTTGTTCCTGACACAGTTCTTATTGTTCTGTGAAGAGAATGGTGGAAGCTGTTTTTGTAACTCTGAAACTCATCTTCAAGAAATTCACAATGCTAAATTAGAAGTTTTGAGATGTGGGTAACTAGAAGTAATGGCCTTTTTCTGAAACCTTAGGCAAGCAGAAAATAATGGCCTCATCTAGCTGATTGCAAAGTGGGGAGCAAGCAGGTACATAACAAAGCAGCTTGCCAGGTAATGGAGATAATGTTTGCTTGGAGACAAACTGCAGCTTCAGCTGAGTTTTTAAATATGTTAGATAAATGGTCAAGAGCTCTATTGGAGCATGTCTTCTACAGTGATGTGCAGTTACTCATTTTCTGTATTTTTAGAGGCATTTTGAGCAAAAGTTGCTACTTTCTACACTGTCAAAAAGTGTAAACTAAAAAAACTAAAAAAAACCCCAAACTTGTGTTTGGAAGTGTAAAAATGACAGAAGTCCCCTCATCATACAAGACTGTGTTCCTCCCTGTACACATCAGCCAAGAACCCCTTCTAAGGGTAGCATGATAGATTTTTTAAATTCTGCTTAGTTGGTGTGATTGAATGGATCTAATAATGGCTTCACTTGCTTGGGAAATCAGGAACAGAACTAAAATTAGAGAAGGTAACCTGATCTGAGTGAACTACTCAGGTATGTAGGAGCTTGGATGCCAGAATGCTAATCCTGACTTTATTTCCTCTGTGATGTTTGACTGAAGAAAGTTGCTTTAAGTTCTTGGAAATAATCTAACTGTAAATTTCCTGACTTGTAAAATAACAATACTTCCTTTTTTCACTGAAAGTGCTAAGTTGATTAACTTCATTTCAGACATTGTCATTGCCAAGCATTTATTATAATATTATTAGTTTTATGTGTATTTTAGTAAACTTGGAATATTGTTGCTTCATGGTTCTTGGATGGTGTCAGCTACAGGCAGTTTATTTTCCATGAAGCTATTGTCAATTAAGTGTATTTTGGTTTTTCTCCTAGAAACCCAGCTCAGTTCGTATTGATCAATTGGACCGCGAACAGTTCAATTCTGATGTAATTACTTTCCCTATTATTGTCCACTTCGGAATACGACCTGCTCAACTCAGTTATGCTGGAGATCCTCAGTAAGATGCTTTTCCTTACATGTTTCATTCAGAAGCTCATTACTGCTGTCATTCGTGGCTTAAATAGGGCTTGTTTGTGTGCCTAATTGAGTCCAGTGTACAGTTTAGTGCTTATGACACTGGACACAAGCTTTTGTAAATTAGAGAATATGAGGTGTAACTTCTTTTTTCTGGCATCATTTAGGATCTGCTGAAGTAAACTCATGAATGTGCAGTATGAAATTTCTCAACCTGAAAACAGCTTTTCTAGGTCAGACCAAAGGTTCCTCAAGCTCCATGTTATTTCTCTGAAAGGCCAGGTGCCAGTTGTTCAGATAGAATAATGTAACAGGAAGGCAAGAGAGGAAGTAATACTTACCCAGGCTTCCAAAATATATGGACTTCTGTGCTAGAGGACGTATTTAGATCATTCTAACAACCCTGAATGGAACTTCCCATTCAAAATTTCACAAATTACTGTTTGAATCTTTCTATGCTAATGACAGGGTAATCACATTCCCAGCACCATTGTAGATTTTATGAAAAAGGACTCACTTTTGTTTCAGAGCTGCTACTTGACCATTTAATTCAATGCTTTCCAGGTCTTATATCTAATAAGGAAGAAAATAGCCATTTTCTGCTTTTTTTCTTAATGAAATTTGTTTCTTGCACCCTGCCATATCCTACTTAGTTGTCTCCTACTATGCCTTGAAAAATCGAGTCTATGTAACTGTTTTCTAGCTTGGAAGCTGTTGCATCCATGCTGCTTTTCTCTGTACCTTTTGTATCTTTATAGAGATTGGGAGGAATGTAGTGAAGGAGTGGAAGTGGAATCAGAACTTCCGGCAAAGCAAGCAATACTGTTTCACTGTGGGTTTGTGTAGTGGCAAAGAAGTGATTGCTGGATTTTGTTCACAATTCTTTTCTTCATTTCTGACATTTCATGGGACTTTTTCAGTGATTTGGAGATCTGAGTAACAGACAGTATAAAACTTCTAATGCATATATAGTTGCAGTTGTGTATTTTTCCTAATGCATTCCAGTGTCTTTCAAGGACATTGGATTTCACCTGTAGTTTTGAGGCCCTAACAGTTACAACGTGCATGTATGACAGATGTATTCTTCTACAACTGCTGCTGAGAATTTTAGACTTAATATTGTGGGAAATGAGAAGAGTATCCAGAAAACAATGTATTTTCTTTTGGCTTTGAGAATGACTTTTAATCTTCCTCATCTTTTAGTTTTCTTATCCATAAAAGTAAAATAATTAAAGAACATAAGAACCACCTCTATTTTGATGCTAAATCACTTAATATCAGTAAATTTATAGTGCTTTGCATTGAGAACAGTATAAAGACACAAAAATCATTCTTCCCACAGTTTATTTTAATTTTCTTTAAATTTTTTTTTTTTTGNCCTTTAAATTCCTTGTCTTACAGAGCATCCCCTCTGCTATTGTCTCTTCCTGGATCAAGAAAAAGAAATTCTTGTTGAATTTCTTCTGTTTAGGAAAGAGTTTTGGGTTTGTTTTTTTTTTTTTTTTTTTTATTTTTTTTTTTTTTTTGTGTTGGTGGTTTTTTGGGGTTTTTGGTTTTTTTTTTTGGTTTTTTTGGGTTTTTGGTTTGGTTTGGTTTGGTTTTATCCCAGAGTTGCTTATATAATTTTCATGTGCTTCTTTTCATCAAAGTAACAAAGTAGTTTTTGTGAAAGACCTCTTCATAAATCTCAGTCTGAACTCTGGTGTATGTGTGAAACAGGTAATGCCAAGAAAAGGTTTTCCTTCAGTGTGCATTTTTTTTATGCAGTTCAAATACAAAGTTCTTGTTACTGTAATCTGACTATTAATTCTCAAATTTAACTGCAATGACAAAGTCTTTTCCACCCACATTAGTATTAGTAGTAAGACATAGATTGTATATAACAATTTCAGGTTTTTGGGTTTGGGTTGGAACCTCCTCACGGCATTTATGTCTTCTGTGTAGCTGATTTATTCATTAGCTCATTTTATTTCTTTGGATGGGAATTTGTCAGAAATAGATGTGCTGTTCTGCAGATTGCAGAAATGTGGAGAACAGAACATAAGAAAAATCTATGGCTTGACCATTTCAGACGTGTCTGTAGACTAAAAAAATATCAGTATCTCTGGAGGCAGAGAGTATACATTCAATAATGCTGCAGAGAAATAGCTGTGGAAAAAATGCCAATAAGAAAAGATCCATTTGTGTGCCTGAGAATGTGGGATGCTGGGAAGATTATGAAATCATAGAAGAGCTGCTGCTTCATTTTCTGCTTTGCATTTGTAACTTCCTACTAAAACCACTGCTCTAAGGTGAGGCTGAGGAGGGTCATCTTGTACAATGTAAAGATTAAAGGAAATAAGTTATCTAGAAATGTGGGGTTTTCGGGGGGTAAACTTCCTTCTGTCCTCTGTTTGCCTGCTTCTTCTTCGAAGTCTGGGCTTGTGAGTTTTCTTGAAAAAGGTCTCTACAGAGATGATAGTATTTCGAAGATAGCATTGTTTCCAAAGTACTTAGGAACGTCATAATCCTCTTGGTCACTCCTCCCATAGTAGCTTCTGAACTTGTTGGTCAGTTGCAGCTGAATGTAAAGGTGGGATGTTGTGTATAATTATAATGGAGGAAGTTCTTACAAGTTTTGCGAAAATCTGTGCTAGATCACAGAGGAACTACCAGGGTGGAAAAAGCTGTGTTACTGAAGTTCATGTGTAATTCAATACCCCCAAAATTAGAAAGGCTAGACAGTTGGAGAAAACCAGAAACCTTAAGGATATGCTAACTGCAGAGGAAACTTGACTTGCCATTTCCATTCAGCACAAACCCATAGGGAATTAAGCTTTTATTTCATAGTTCACAGAATTACTTTGTGTTGCACATGACCTGTAGAGCTCTTCCTCATGTGTTTCACTGAAATGTTTCAGCCAGTGTACAGACAGATGCTTCTTGGGAAAGGTTACTACTGCTTTTCAGTGAATGGTAAGTAAAACTTGTTGAGAGAAGAGAGAGTTTTCACCTGGAATGTGGGCAGATCTTATCAACATGTAGAGGTGGCCCTTTGGAGAGGATGGGTGGGTGTCTAAGAGACCTGGGTTCTGCTCTGAGTTTTGCTGTTCACCTCACTGCACGCTAATGCTTCCTGTCTGCTCCTGTGTCTGCCCCACTGGAACAACTGCAGAAACACTGTCGATGTTCTTGGAAAATACTTTGAGATTTTGTTTCTGGAGCAAAAAGATACTTGTAGGCAATGTGTGTGTATATGGGTGCATTATTAACAGTTGGTGTGTTCATAAGGACAAAAGGTGAGAGACTGTTGTATTGACCAAAGTATTTCTTTTCTGGTTTTGTCCTTCAGATACCAAAAGCTGTGGAAGAGTTATGTGAAGCTGCGTCACCTGCTGGCTAATAGTCCCAAAGTCAAACAGGCTGATAAACAGAAATTATCACAAAGAGAGGTATGGTGGGCCTTCCTATACTGATAATGAAGCATGGTCCTTCTGGATGGGGCAAGGCCGTATGACTGCCCTGTTTACGGAAACAGTAGAAATCCTTCACAAAGTATTTCCTTTTCAGGCTGTTGACACTGATTTTATTTTTATCTTTTTTGTTAGTGAATAGATTTATATTTTTCCTTTTTTAGCTGTCAAATTACTGAAAGTTTTTTACCCTATTATAGAAATGATCATTATAGAACTGTAACTTCTTTATAGCTATTGCCATTAATGGTTTCAAGAATTAGCATAGAGAAGGAATTTTTATTTCTGAGTGCACTTTTAACTGACTCATAATTTTAAACATTTCTCTGCTGAGATAAAAGCTGCCATGCTTGTGCATGGTTTTAAACTGTAAATTATTAGGCAGTCTTACTGACATTCTTTAAGGTCTTTGAAGCAAAATCATCTGGTTGTTATGTTCAACAGTCTTTAATGAAAAATGAGGTATTTGTTGAATTTTTGTTTTTCATATCTCTCTCCCCCCTGCCCCTTCCCTTCTCCAAAGTGATGAGCAAAAAACACTTCCTAAGTGCAGATGCTCAACCAGTTGGGAATTAAAATCAGAAAAATGAAGTAATCTAAATATAGAATAAAGCAGCCTTCTCTCAGGTATCTGTTTGGACTGAAGCTTTGAATTTGTCTGGTGCTTCTCTACCAGGCACTCTTAATTGGACAACTTACATAAAGAATTCATAGAGGAGAAATTAACTTTTTTGGTACCAGATGGAATTAAATTAAATGGTGGTGTGTTTTCATCTATTGATTAGAAACCGTGATGAGTCATAGAATCGTAGAATATTGTGAGTTGGAAAGGACCTATGACGATCATTGGGTCTTCCCCTGTTTGCTAATTGTGTGGCTTTGGTTGCAGCAAAAGTTTGATACATTTGACATTGCACCTGGTTTATATTGCTACTGCAAAGTACAGTATATGCTGTTGCATGAGCAAGCATCTTGGTTAACATTTTATTTATGCTGATATTAAATAAGCCATTAGCTTCCTTACTTGTAAACAAGGGAGAAAGCACAATGTTGGGATGGAACTGTGCCAGGGTTGTAACAAAAAAACCATTTTGTCCATACAGGAGACTGTTTTGTCTGCTACAGCTTTCTACACTCAGAGCAAGTAGAAGGGAAAACCATTGTTTTATGGACATCTTTTCATTAGGGGGCTAATGGCTATTTGTAAAATTGTAGTGGATTGGATGTAGAAGGGTGATGACATTTTGCTTCAAAAGATAAAATGCTTCTTTGGTATTTACCACATACTATGCGGTGTGCTGATTTTTGTTTCTAGACCACATTATCTAGGATAATGAGTTTATCAATTAGTTTGCCGTGAGTCATATCAGCCTGAAGAAGCAGCTCTATGTAAACATAACCTATGCATTTTGCCAGTGGAAGTACCAATAACTTAGGAGGAGCTGTAGGGCTGCACCTGATTGTTACATGGGCTTTTAAAGATTATGAATCATATATTATGAGTAACTGGAGGGCTTCTGAGCTGGTGAGCCTGAAAGCATGGGCATTTCTTAGCAAACACTGTAGTATATGTCTCAGAAAATAGTCAATGACACAGCCTCAAAATGTAAATTCAGACAGTGCACAAGGGCTGCAGAGCTGTAAGCATCTCTGTTTTCTCTGTGAATGCCATCAATCATTCACTACTGTGAGATTGTAAGATGTTATTATTTGTGACAAGGTCCTGCCGGGGGCTTTGTTCTTCCAACCTAACTTTGAGTATTTACAGCAGGTGCATAAATTGGGATCTGAAGGCTCACTTTAAAGTCAATGAAGAGAAATGCATTTTTTTTAAAGCCATTTGTCACCCTTCATTGAATATGAAAGGAGCCAGGGCTAACTAATGTCCTGCCCTAGATACCTTACTGTTGAGGCGTCTGAGATTTGATGAATCTGAATCTGGATGGATGTTCCTCTTAGAACCACTCTGAGTCTCTGCAGAACAGAAGATGGAGCCTATTCCTGCCAAGAGATGCTCACAGGCTTGAGATTTTAAGCTTGGAAAAGACAGCTTTGAGCAAATGCCCTGTAGTGAAAAGGAGGAAGGGAGGAAGGATGCAGCTTTGAAAAGCTTTGTGTTCTGAAGAAGGAAGAGCACTAAGGGAGACTTTACCATTAGTTCATGCTGTGTGAGGAGCTTTCATACACGGGGGCTGTATAGTATTGGAACCAGATCCTGATCCAGGAATGATTTATTTTAGTTGGTTTTCTTTCATTCCATTTTTACAGAAAATACTTTCTTTTAATAATTCTGTTAAGATCTTTTAATGATTCTGTCCCTTTCATAATTTCTTGAGGCAAATAAACTTTTTACGCATTACCAAACAGCCAGTGGTCAAGGCATTTTATTTTATTTTTTGAATTGAAATAATATTAGTAGATTTCATCATTATAGGCTCCAGGACTAGTTTTGGTCTACCGAAACCGCTGTCTGTGCTGTATTCCAGCACATCTATCAAAGCCTATGGCTTGGCAACTACAAGACTTGGTGTAGTCTTAAACTGCTCACTAAAATTGAACCTTAAAGGATATTGTGGGGGCATTCGTGTGCATTAGTACTGCTTTGTTGTAAAACGTCCTTCACAACAGTTTCATTCTCTCCCTGTTTAGGAAGCACTGCAAAAAATTCGTCAGAAGAACACAATGAGACGCGAAGTGACCGTTGAGTTGAGTAGCCAGGGATTCTGGAAAACAGGGATACGTTCTGACGTCTGCCAGGTGACTAAACTGTGACATGTTTGATCTATTCTCTTTCTTGATAGCTGCCATTTACCTGTTGAAAGGGTTTGCTGTGATTCTGTGCTGAAGAATGGAATTAATACCTTTGCCTCAAGATGCATTGATTTAAGGAACTATTCTAGACTCCCATCCACACACAGAAGAAGTTATTTAAAAATATTAGATTGCTTGCCACTGGTTGATCAGAACAAGGAGGAGAGGATAGGAATGGTCATCTGGATGCTGGGCATTAGCCAAATGTTGAATCTTATGTGGAGCTCCTGGGGCTTCTTCATCAGTTGGGTTAGTTTTAAATATTTTCATTTTAATACATTTTTATATTTAGATGTTTTTTAAAAAACAAATTTTACATTGAAACATGAAGAAATATCTTTTTACTTGAAAGAAAAGAAAGAAAAAGCTCCACAATAACTAACCTCTGGATTAAAACAGGTGACCATCAGTAGGAAGGTCACCTTTCAGATACTCCATTTCATATGCATGACATCTCCAAGGTACAGATCTCTGGCAGGTCCTATTGTGAAGTAGTTGACAGCCACCAGCTTTGTGATATGGTAAAAATAAGTGCATTTTTAATAGAATATTTGATTAGTAAAATTCAAGTTCTTCCAACAGTTAACTTCAAAATCTGATAAGGCCAAAGGTGAAATACTTACAGGAGAAAAATGTTAATAACCAAATTGCTTTTCTTCTGTCTGAACCATTTCTTGTGATTCTGCTATTGCTTCTGAAGTTGAAGAAAGAGAATAGTGGAACAGTATCTTCTCACATTGCTTAGGAAAATTATAGTCCTTTTCTAATTTTTATCGTGAACTCTTATCTATTTTTACAGGTTAAGCAAGCACTGTAAATTTCTAATTTAGGATCTTTGAAACTTATATTTTTTTCATAACGTCTTCTGTGATTCATCTGTTAATGTCTTCTTTGATTCATTTTGTTGTTGAAGGACAACAAAACATGAGGGAATGATGAAAGTGAAGCCATTTCACATTTTTGTGCCCATCTGCAGCATAACATCTAAATCAGCCAGTTCTGGTATGAAAGTCCTTTGATTTGATTTCTTTGAGTGTCCAAGAGTAGGCAAAGTGTGTATCTGTAAAATTAAAGATTGCTGCTGTTGCTACATGCTTTCTTCCAGATTAAAGAATACTAAAACTTAATATGCATAAATCAACTCTATGGGCAGAGCTAAAGCTCAGTGATTTAAAATTAATACTTTTTAAAAGCATTGCAGTTTAGAAGATTGAAACTCTTTCAAGTCACTCTAACAGCTTATAGTTACTCTAAGTTCCGCATAGCAGTAATGACATTGGTCTTTGCAGTCTTAGAAGTGAATCACTTGCAGGGTGAGGAAAAAGGGTGAGTGAAGTATTCCAAAAATGTAAAATCATTGTTATCTGCCAGGCTCACTTGAAGTTGTCCAATAGATGGAGTGCACTACTAGCCACTAAGCTGGGCATCACTTACTATGCAGTCTGGCCTGATAGGGCCATGTTGAGAAGATATACCTCACACACACCCTCCACCCCACCCCCCACCCAGTATTGTTACTGGTGTGCTCTCAACAGCAGTGTTAAGTGTTCAGGTGAGGAGAGTAACTATGCGTTTCAAAATATTTCAGCTCACCTAGTTCTCCTTAGTAGCTTCAGGTCAGGATTGTCTGCCAGCCTTGGAGGATGTTGGTACTATTTGGGGCACCTGAGAGAGTTTCTGCCTTGCCATGCCAGCTGCACCAAGAAAAGAACATGCAGCATCATAGTTAAAATTACATATGTTTAAAACCAGCAAAAAAGTAAAGTTACTTGTATGTTTATAACCAGATGCAGATACTAAGGGTATGGCATGTGGCCATGTGGTTTCAGGAGACTTTTTTTAATCACTAGCCATTCTTCAGCCTAATGGAATTTTTAAAGCATGTATTCTGTTTTCTTATAAAGCGATAAATAGGTAGAACATCAGAAACATCAAATAGCTATAATCCAATTTGATGCACATTAATTGACTCAATCCAGTATTTAGTGCCATGAAAGCAGCACTTGGTCAATATAACAGCAGGAATCAAATTAAAGGCCCTCTGTGTGCTTCCAGAGGGATGTCAATTCTTCATTCAATGCACCACAGCTGAGTTCTCAAATTTAGGGCTACAAGTATTGGTAAAAATAATACCAAACCGTGCTTGGGGGACATTTTTTTTGCCTAGTGTAGTGGGACATACAAACAGGCAGGGAAGCAGAGTTGTCCTATGAAACAAGTTTTGGGTTGGCTTTTTTGTTGGGTGTGACTCATCTCCAGCCCCCCAAATTGCTTCTCGGAAGGAAAGCATAGAAAGCATACCTGTATAGTTTATATGGAGTTAAGAAGGATGTTCCCCTAGCTTATAGATTACCCTAAGAAAACTCTAAATGAGTAACATGGTAACAAAACAAAATTTCTTTGCTTGGAATGTTTTTGCATTTTTTGTCTGCCATTCAGAGATCCAAACAAGTGTTTTGATTTTTTTCTTGCTGCTAATTAGTTAGTTCCATCTGGCAGAGAAGGACCTGGGGTACTGGTTGACAGCCAGCTAAGTACAAGCCAGCAAGTGTGCCCAGTTGGCCAAGAAGGCCAATGGCATCCTGGCCTGTATCAGCAACAGTGTGGCCAGCAGGGCAAGAGAAGTGATCATCCCCCTTTACTGGACAGTGGTGAAGCCGCATCTCAAATACTGTGTTCAGTTTTGGACCCCTCATTCCAAGAATGACATTGAGGTGCCGGAGTGAGTCCAGAGAAAGGCAATGAAACTGGTGAAGGGTCTGGATCACAAGTCTTACTAGGAACGGCTGAGGGAACTGGGGTTGTTTAGTCTGGAGAAGACTCGGGAAGGATCCTGCTGCTTTCTACAACTACTTGAAAAGATGTTGTAGCAAGGTGGGGGTTGGCCTCGTCTCCCAGGTAACAAGTGATAGGACAAGAGGAGTCTCAAGCTGTGCCAGGGGAAGTTTAGATTGGACATTAGGAAAAATTTCTTCACCCAAAGGGTTGTCAAGCACTGGACCAGGCTGCCCAGGGAAGTGGTGAAGTCACCATTCTTGAAGGTATTTAAAAAACATGTAAAGGTGTCACTTGGGGACATGGTATGGTAGTGGAGTTGGCAGAATTAGGTTAATGGTTGGACTCGATGATAAATGATTCTGTGATTATTTTCCTACTATTTTTTCAGTTCTCAAGAATTTTTTAGTCCTTTACTTAAGCAGAAAGTATTGCCATTGTTTATTCTTAACTTCTCAATCCTGTAGCATTCATCAGATTTTATTTTCTGTGGTTCTTTAATGACATGCAGAAATCCATAACATCATTTATTCCATAAGTTATACATACATAATTAATTTGTACGCTTGCTTTTCTTGATTCTGTCCACAATGAACCTTCATCTTCTGTAATCATACACATTCCTTTTTCTGCAATTAATAGTGATAGCACTCAGATTTTGATTTCCTTAGAACATGTCATTCTTTTGAGTATATTCCTGTCATGTCAGTAGTAGGAATGATAAGGAGAACTTAAATTTGATGCCAGTGTCACAAAAATGGTCACATGCATGAAATTCTTTAAACACTGACATTTTTCCTATAACTCTTACTTTTCACTCTTACACAGTATTTTTGATGTTGATATCATACTTGCTTTACTTCTATACTGATAAACTGCAGTACTTGCTCATTTCAACCCAGATCCATTTGAAGTCAATATTAGTGTAATATTCCTGTTTTAAAACACAGGAAAAGTGAGAGTTTTGTTGCGACATAGACTTAGTTAAATTTTTATGAAAATTTCCCCAACAGGAAACCATTATCCATTTCCTAGATAATCAAACAGCAACCTTTCTGATATCTTTTTTTTTTTTTTTTGCCAGACTACAGAATTTCAGAAAACTCTTAATTCTTCCTCAGAAGGAAATGAAACAAGGCTCTAATAACTGTGTTTGAAAATCAAGTAGCTANAATAAAAAAGTTTCCTTTTTTATATTTTTTTTTTTTTTTTTTGCCAGACTACAGAATTTCAGAAAACTCTTAATTCTTCCTCAGAAGGAAATGAAACAAGGCTCTAATAACTGTGTTTGAAAATCAAGTAGCTACAATTGTTTGGTGAAAGCTGGTTAAAGTGATGCATCTTCCTTTATTTTATGAGGCAGAGGGGAAATGGTCTTTCTTCATTTTTGGTACTAACCTAAAACCACAGAGCATTAAATGGAAGGTACAGATATATAGCGTTGATTTCAGTAATGGCTTATTGAAATTTGAAGTTACTGGTGACCAGATATTTTTACTTCTTTCAAAATACTTCAGTAGAAGACTGGTTTTATGTGTTTGGATGGGGCTTTATGTATTGGATTTTATGTATTTGGACAGGGCTTTGAGCAACCTGGTCTAGTGAAGGATGTCCCTGCCCATAGCAGCAGGATTGGAACAAGGGGATCTTTAAGTTCACTTCCAGCTCAAACCATTTTGTAATTCTGTTTATTTCTTTATTTAGTGTGGGTCAGGTGATGTCTCCATTATGATTATACAGATGGACAAATGTGATTCAATCAAGTGCTCTGATGATGAAGATTGGGAAATAATGTTAATTTTTTTTTTCTCATTTAAACAAGCCAGTAAAACTCAGTGTTGTGACAAATGAAGAATGTTTGTATTTATAGGTTAGTCAAAACTGAGTACTCTGTGTAATGAAATTGAATGCTCTTTTTCTATTGCTATTGTTTCTTAGCATGCAATGATGCTTCCTGTCCTCACCCACCATGTCCGCTACCATCAGTGTCTGATGCATTTGGACAAATTGATAGGCTATACTTTTCAAGATAGATGCTTGCTGCAGGTAAGATATATAAAAGAAAACCCTACTTGCTGGTTTGTCCTCCTAATATTATAGAGTTTATCCATAACCCTGACTGCTGTGTAAACTGAAGAAATGCATTGCATTGCCACAACTTGGACATACTTGATTGCACTACAGTCTTTCAAAAGTTTCAGTTATTCCAAGTGACTTCTGAATAGAGACATCTGTTGTGTATGTAGGGATGCACCTACCTTTGCTCCAGTGGCAGGTCTGGATTTGCTTGTAATGTTTAGAAAGACAAAAATATGATTACTGAAAAGATTGTCAGGTACATTATTATTTCCATGTAAGTTTTTTATTTAGATATTTATGAAGAATATGCAGATGAGCATACATGCCTTTCTTCTTCCTTTTATAGTCTGCTGTTCCAAAAAAATTAATAACTTTAGCATTGCCTTTTAGTTTGCATTTATAGCTAGTGAAAAGGAATTTGCAAACTTCAGCTCTTGATTTGTGCAAGTATGTGATGAAATCTTTGCATTTACAAACAAGGGCAGGAACCAAAAAGCAAATTCTGTATTTAAATACACCCATGTTGCATGACCAATCATTTGTCTTAAGTGCTTATTTGTAAATGAGCAGGTCTAAAGGCTGACTCTTGGCATGGTGCCCCCTTTCCCTTATGTGCTTTCCTGAAATTACTGAAGGAAAATTGAGACCTCTGTTCAGGATTTCCCCCTCAAATAAACATCAGCTCTCTCCACTGAATGGGGCTGAGAAAGATGAAGTTTCTGTAAGTTAAAAAGATGCAGTTTCTGTATGCGTATAGGGGCTTTACTCCTGAGCTACATTAAGCAAAGGCTTATGGGAAAATGTGTTCTAATAGCTTCTCTGTTTTCTAAAAGTTAGTTCTAGAAATAGAACCAATTTTAAAGGGTTCATCCTACTGCAAGTTACATTAAACATTGAGCATCTAGTGGATTTGGTTGTCTGCAGGCTGCCATAATTTTAATATGAAAGATAAAAATGCAGTGATGAAAATCTTCAAAACGTTGAGACCAAGCATGCAAACCAAAAAGCAAATTGCAATTGAAAATGGAAGAAACCATAAAATCAAGTGTGCCAGCATTAGTAATTTTAGTATTTAATTATAACAAAAGTACTTTTTAATGCTTGATCCCGGTGCATATTTACTTAAAACCTATGAGCATGTTCCAGAAGAGAATGAGCTTTTTAAAATGTATATAGCATGAGTCACCTATTTAAGCATATTGCTTATAAGCGTAAGATTGATAATTTTGCATTGATTTTTACCTGTTTCATCAGGACATATACTTTCTAAAGTACAGACAGGGCAACAAAGATAACACTAATTCAGCTATTCAGGGAAATGTATCATCCACTTCAGATGAAGCAGAAGTTGAGAATGTGCATATATGACGAACTTATTAGTACTAGCAAGGAATTAAAAAGGACTTGGAGAAAGTTCTTATTGTTGATTAGGTGTAATTTTACTCTCTAACAAAGTTAAAATAAGGTTCCCTAAGTTTTGTGCTTGGAAAGCTGTAGACAATGGTTGAATGAACTACTGGAATGTCTTTGCTTACAGCCCACATCACAAGTCCTTCACTTCTTTCAGAAGTAAATTTCTGCAGCTTGAATTTGCTAGTGTATCTCTTTACATATGAGGTGTGTGTACACATTTATAGATGCATGTTATTTTTAGGTCTGCATGTGTGAAAGAGAAAATACATGAGTTTGAGGGTGGAGTCATAAAAGCTAGCTGTAGTTCTATATACTGCTGCCATTTTTGTAGTGGTGAAGTCAACAGCAGAGTTAGCTTTGATAATGCTAGATAGTACAAATGGAAACAGATGAAAGAATGATATAAATGGGAACAGTTTGCCCAGAGAAGTTGTGAATGTCCCATCCCTGGAAGTGGTCAAGGCCAGGTTAGGTGGGGCTTTGAGCAACTTGGTCTAGTGGAAGGTGTCCCTGTCCATGGCAGGCGGCTGGAACTAGATGAGTTTTAAAGGTCTCTTCCAACCTAAACAATTCCATGATTCTACAAAGCAGATCAGTCCTGCCATTGCTGTTCAGTTCCAGTTGAAAAGTGGCCATATAGAGTCATGAAAGTTTTGTAAATAACCATGTTAGACATACTTCGTTGTTTGTTTGTTTGAAGTAGGAAAGTTTTATAGATATTTAAGTAACCTAAATCAAATATATGAATGGCTGAGAAGCTCTTACTTGTTCATAGTTTTAATATGAATATTTATCCTGCAGTGTTAGAGTGAATATGTGTTTAAATAAGCAAATGTATTAAAATCAGGTCAGCAAAGCTGGTAAGCAAAACTCTTAGGGCAAATTGACAGTTCATGCTTTTTCTCTTCTAAACTAATTTTCCTTTAAAGAAGAAAACTTGCTGAAAGTTAGTTAGTTAAACTGATGATTGGGCATAAATATTTCTTCTTTCTGACATCTGAAATAGTATATACTATGCTTAAATTACTGGAACCAAGCTACTGATTGACGACATCACTTTGTAGCCTTTCTTCAAGCTAAAAAATAACAATTATTAGCTACATGTCTGATATTTTTTTTTCCTTTATTTGCAAAAATATACCTAAGACTTCTTTTTCCTGTTTGTGCTTTGTTACAGCTTGCCATGACTCATCCAAGCCACCACTTAAATTTTGGAATGAATCCGGATCATGCCAGAAATTCTTTATCCAACTGTGGGATTCGACAGCCAAAGTATGGAGATAGAAAAGTTCACCACATGCACATGAGGAAAAAAGGTATGCTGTTACACCACTACCATTTTTCTCTCACCCTCACTTAATCAGTAAGAAAACCTTTGTTTATTTATTTGGCCATTGTTCTTCTGAGAGATCCCCTCAATTGAATATGTCTGTGGTTATACACAGACACCAGTGAGACCCTTCTAAAGAAAAAAAAAGTCTTTTTCAAATGAATCAGCAACTAAAGAGCTGAGAAAAAAGCAATGATAATAAATAGGAGGATGTATTTTCTTTGGCTTTTGGCGAATATTGTTTCCTTCATTTGCTGCTTGGCATGGTGACCAAACTTGAGGATATTTTGTAAAAATGTCTTATTAATGTGGTCTAACTACTGCAAAATACTCCCCTTAATTCCCAGAATATATTCCTTAAAAGTATATTCAGCTGTAATAAAATTTTTTTGTTGTTGATATGTAATGTTTGAAATGTCTTCTTTTTTTTTTATGCAAAGTGGTGTTTTACCTGGCTCTCTGAATGCACAATCATATTGTAATGGGACTACGATCAGTTAGCAGAGATCATCTGTAAGGATTATACTTGATGTCAGTAAACCCTGTAGATAAAAAGATGATCCATGTGCAGCAGTTACAAAATAACATTTTGAGTAATTATTTTCTAAGCCTATTCAAATTGACTAAGTGGTTGTTTATTTAATAGTGTATTGTTTATATTCCTAGGGATAAACACCTTGATAAATATTATGTCCCGTTTGGGACAGGATGATCCAGCTCCTTCCAGGTAATGAAAATACTGTTTGCAAGTAGGGAAGCTGTTGCAGAGAGAGATGTTTAATAAAAGTAACCAACGTACTGTCAGTAATAGCTTTTGTAAATAGTTGAAATGAAAAGTCATTTTGAATTGACTTTATATTATTAAGATATGCTGAACCTCCATTAGCAGTGACATAATAGATGTTTAGTCATGCCTGCAGAAAGCTCGTGAGAAAGGATTTCACAGATAATTCTATCATTTTTGTTTATGCTTGAAATGAGGAGGACTTTTTAAAAGGCTACCTTAGCTTTCTGCAGAATAAAAAATAAGTATTTTCTGTTATTGTTATCATTGCTATAAATTGGATTCTACATCATGTTTCCTCATAGTAGTACCTTCCTGTTATGGCATCTTGTTAACATGAGAGTGATACTGAATGTGAGCTTCGCTGATTTACTAGTCTAATTTAAAGACATGTGCAAAAGCCATTAATGATGTAAGGTGATAATCCTCTAAATGACCACTAAGAATTCTGTGTGAATAAATAATGTTTAAGATGTGGTTTATAGCCAAGGGCACCATATTTATCCAAAGCGAATAAACAAAGCTCATAGGACTAATGGACAAAGCAGTTGTATGTGAAATCTCCTAAATGAACTGGAGGTCAGAGTGTATTTCAGTTAACTAGTGTTGTAACCACACCTTTTAAGAGTGATCGTTTTGAAGGAAGCTTGGGAATGGGAGAAGTTCAATTCTGAATAAATTATTGTTGTAGTGTTCCCCAAATGCTGTTTCAGCTAGACCATGCCCTTCTCTTCAAGAGCCTGCTTCAAGCTTATTTCGCTCCTCTTAAGATAACGTGACATAATGCTAAATTGCATTAATTCTAACAAAATAACACAAAAATATAAAATCCCTCTTCTGAGGTCTGTGTAGGAACTGTAGTTTTGCTCACACGTTATTGTTTTACACAGCAGAGGTATTTGAATTCTTTCAGCCTATAACAAAGGCCTGCTATTTCAGAGATTAGATTTACTATATAATAGCTGGGGGAGTGCAAGTTACAATAAAAGTTGTCAAACACTTGAGAAGGATCTTCTGAATTTAAAAAAAAAACAAACAACAAAACCTTGTGGCAATGACCTTGATTCTTTTATGATCGTGTGAAGTCAAAATGTTGCTACTTAAATGCTTTGATGTGTAGAGCAGAAATTTGCATATATTTGAAGACAAATTCACGTTCTTTTTCAGCTGCTGTGTCCTGTTAGTCCTTTGTTAGATAAGCAGACTTCTTGGAGGAAATGAAACTTTATGCAAAACAAAGGGAAATCAGGAGCAGTGATAGAAGAGAAGGAAAACACAGGAAATACATTATTCTATTAGCTTAATAGCATCTTCAAATGCATCTTCTTGTACAGCCTTTTTTTTTCTTTGGATCTCAAAGGAAGTTGCAGAAAATAGGGCATTTAAAGGTGTTGTGATGAAAAACGAAAGTACTTACTCCCTTATAGCTTTGCCATATCAATGAATCAGTTGCAGAGTCTTCACACTCTGCAGGTGTTGATATTAATTGCATACACTAGTCTATTTGCGTGTACAAGATTGAAGCCAGGCTGTTTCCATCACCTGATGCCCTCTGATGGACAAAAGAAACCTGACCTCGAAGTCAGTCAGTGTTACTGTTTCCTTTCTCCTTTTGTTAAGCTTTGACAACAGCTCAGAAAGGAACATACAGAAATTTCAGAGGTGGTGGTGTCAGTCCTGAGTTTCAAGATTTATGTTGTGGTTGTTCTGTTTTGGACAGGATTGTAACCCAGAGAGGGTGGGGGATGCTGCAAGAATGTCTGTCATGCCTGATGAGCAATCAGCTCTGGTTTGGTGTCTTTTAATTGTATTGTGTAAATAACCAGAATGTGTTACTTAGCTGATAGTAAAATTTTAAATGTCTTTTTCAGGATTAACCACAATGAGCGTTTAGAATTTCTGGGAGATGCTGTGGTAGAGTTCTTAACAAGGTAAATAGGGAATTCTTTAACAGTTTTCACCTTTGTGTGGTATTGTCATACCATTTTGCTTATTAAGCTTTGCACTGTCTTCTTTATGACTGTGTATGTTTGCAATCCTGCCTGATGGTTGGAGCTGCACACAGCTCTCTTCAAAATTACTTCAGTGCTGAAGATATAAGGAAGATTACAAAAAGAAAAGCTAGAGCTTGTTTCATGGAGTGCAATTTTAAGTTGATTGTAGTTAGAGATTATTTGGCTACAGACAAATTAACTTCATACCTTTCTTTTTTTTTAAAAGGAAGGATATTTTTCCTGCCATGCTGTTGTGTTTCCGTGCGTTCTTTTTTCCTTAGTTACAAGTAAAAAGCATTTAATGGTAATATTGAATGTGTTCTTATATTTCCAGAACATTCTTATTTAATGTGTTCTTATATTTCCAGTTATTAGGGCTATAGCCTATATGTAGGCTTTATTGTCCATATGTAAAGAAAATAGTCAAACACAAATATAATTTATTTAAAAGTAATAATAAAAAGCTATAATTCCTCAAAAATTGCTCCAGTTTTGGTCTGTTTTGAGTATTCTGAAATTGATGAAAAATACAGGGATATTATCAATTACCTCCGTGGGCCTCTTTTACCTGAGTACTAGAGACAGGCAGTTTACACAAAAAAAAAGATTCTAATCCATTTTGAGGTGCTTTGTTCTACTGTTTTTAATAGGGGAGTAGTCTTGTTTACTATAAGGCTTCTCTTAAAACAGGTTTGTTATATGAACTGCCCTTATATCTCAATTCTCTGCTAGCCTCTACTAGCCATTAGCTACTCATTATTAAAAGTCTATAAAGGTCTCAGCTGCCCTTAAAACCCATGGCCTTTTCTCTCATACAACAGTACAGGCTGATAAGATAGAAGATTTGCTGATTAAAATGTCTTGCATTTTTCATTGTTCATCAACCATCAGTTGACATTCCAAGCTAACTTTTGTCTCAATTCAGAAAAGACCTTGAGCTACATTTCTGTTCAATAGAGCATGTAACCACCTATTTAAGTCTTCAGGTCTCTGCTTTTGTGAATTGTGATATCTAAATTAATTGCCTTAATTTTTATATCAGTTTTTGTCCTTAAATAATCTTTCGTTTATCTGCACTTTTCTTCCTGTGTACTGAGTTAATAAAGTATTTTAATAATTAGTGCCATCTACTTGTGGGATGTTGAAAACCCTCTCTGTGTTAACTTCTTTTTGACATGGATTAGATGGTCATGTGTGAAGATAGTCAGAATCATATATCTGTTCCTCAGATCTTATTTGGGTCACTGAATTATTTTTTTTGTTTTGTTTCTGTTTTATGAAGTATCTTGCATGATGACAGATATCATTAAAGGCAGTAAAAAGCCTGTGATTTTTACTCCTGCCTCTCCCTCTTCCCTCTTACCCCCATGGTATTAATGACTTCACACATTTGATAAATACTGGAGGTTGAGTTCTCTTGGCTCCAGCCAGACTGAATCAGTAGTATCATCTTAAAGCATTCTGTGCCTGCAACACAGAGTTTTTCAAGGCTAATTGTTCCTTTGTGCTTTATTCTTCAGCATCCTCTAGGTGTCAACCTTGCTGAACCCACTGCTGCTGCTATGTAGATACCTTCAAATGAGGGAACTGAATTGTTGTTGCAGGAATTTGGAGAATATGTGCTGCCCAGTAGAGAAACAGCACTCTTCCTCGCCCACTGCCAGTGCTATCCAGTCAAATATTCTTGAGCATTGTTTTAATGTTTGTTCGTTTACCTCATTAGAAGCTGAGTTGCCACCTTGGGAATGGACTTGTGTTACCAGCTAGGATCTGAGAGAAAGGCATTGTTCCCTAGAAGCACACATGATGCATATTTCACCAAATGCTGACAGTACCTGATCTGATATTTGTTTTGCCAGTGTCCATTTGTACTACCTGTTTCCCACTCTGGAGGAAGGAGGATTAGCAACATACCGCACTGCCATCGTACAGAACCAACACCTGGCCATGTTGGCTAAGGTACAGTTTTATATGTCTCTATTTGACACCCAGAGGTAGCATACTCTGGATCCTAGCATTAAGGATATACCTGCTTTGAACATCAGTATTTGTATACATGTTTTGTATACAAGATTTGGGATACAGCAACTCTTCAGTTTGAAAGTAGATTCTAAAGATCAAGTAGAACTTAGTATTTTCTTCAAAGGCAGAAGGATAAGTTTTTAGGGTGCTTATATTGAAGGTGTGTATATATTTACCTTCATATTGCACAGGTAATGAAGCTGATAGTGGAAATTTGATGAAGAAAAAGAAACAAGCTGGTTGTTCTATAAAAGGACTTCCTACTAGAAAACATAGGGAAAACATGGCAGCAGGTGGTAGAGTAAGTAAGGAAATAATAATTTTGCCTGCTTCCTAACCACAGTAATTTTCAGATTCACTGTGGACTATGAAAGAGAAATATGTTAAGCTTTTGGTGAAAACTGTATTATCTCATGGGGAAAATTGAGATACCTCAGAATTTTATTTCATTTAATTCTGTGAATGATGGAACGTTTTTCATTTCTACATGATACAGGAGGGTGTGAATATGATGTAGAAAGTTTATTAAGTCTCTATTTGTAGATAATCTGTTATTCCCGTATTCATACTTGATTTTGTTGGAGTGTTCTTAAAGAAAACAATCTGACGCTTACTGATGTCATGTATTAAGCTGTGCATACATGCATACATGTCCACTGCTGATAGTTTTCAAGTGCACTTTTAATCTTCTCTGTTCATGTTCACTCAGTAATTTAAATAAGCGTATCCAGTCTTGAGATTTTGGGGAAAAAATGTATGATTTCTAACATGTCGTCTTTTTGCTCAACATTCAGGAGAGGCACAGCATAGGGGAGCGAACACAATAATTTTCTTCCAAAGCTTTCCTTAATGATTTAGATAAGCATGACTTGATTGAAATTTTCAGATTGGAATTTTGTTCTAAAATATGGTATTGAACCACCTGACATTTAAATTCATGCAACTATTGAAAAACCTGCATCCAGAAAGCTCACATTTTCTTAGTCTGTTCACAGCCTTTATCACCATACATGGAAAATTCTTACATTTTTTGGAACATTTTTTAAATTGTATTTTTTATATATTAGGTGCAACTGTAAATGTTAGATATCTACATAATCCTCATTTCTCAACTTACCCTTTTTTTCCTCTTGTATATCTTATACAATGTTCCTGGTTTCATCTGCTTTAATTTTTCCCTGCAGTATCGTGTTGCATTTAGTTTACTTAATATAATCCTCAGCTCCTCAACTTCTCTTGTGTTTGGAATGCTGCTTTAATTGAGGAGCGAATGATAAATTTCTGTAGCAGAAATTTTAAAAATAATCTGAAACACGCTGTGATAAAAAAACGAGAATCAAATCACATGAGGAAAAAAAAGCTGAATGCAAGCTCTGAAAATAAAAATAAGCCACTGGAGGTGAGGGAGACAAACCAAATTCCAAACAACAGTTGTTAGCATGAGCAAATGGCAATAATCTGTGAGAAGTTTTAATCTGTTATAAACCAGCTAATGTTCCATTTTTATGTTGACCTGTTATAAACCAGCTAATGTTCCATTTTTATGTTGACTCTAACAAGTGCTCCCCACTGCAGTGGAACACAGTAAGAGCTAATGTCCTGTGTTCTGGATCAGTGAATAGGCTCTCATTCGTTGAAAATGGAAGACTCCTTTTTTCCAATTGCAGTGCGTCTGAACCATGCACCTCAAAAAACTTAATCTTCCTTTTTGCCTCTTCCAGGAGGATGCAGTTGAAAGTTAATGAGAAATTTGTCAGTAGAAACTTACACCCGGTTGGGAAGAACCTACTCTCATACAAACTTTGCAAGATGGAGAAATTTCTTCTTTAAAAATCGCAATAATGATTTCGTGTTATGAAGATGAATACGTAAAGAGAATCTAGTAGCTTTTCCCTGCGTTTCTATAGCAGCATTATCATATAATACATAGGATATCTGACTCACTACCTGAGATTCTGACTGGCAAGAACAACTATGGTATAGGCAACAGATTAGTGTTAATGGTGCACATTTGGAAGCAATAAGAAAGCTAGGTGGCACTGTGGATTAAAATATCAAATCTTCTACTTGCAGTGCCTAGAGTCCATTGTTACTGCCACCTGTTGACACTCTTAAAGAAAAAAAACAACAGATGTTCAGTGGATTGTGTCTACCAAAGTTCTTGTTCCTCAGTATTCTGCTTTATCTTATTCTTGTAGGAAAAATCTTTTTCCTCAGTGTTTACCCCCCTCCCTTTGAAGTCTCTTTGGTATTTCTGAAATGAAATCACATGAGGGCAAACTACCAGAAGAAACAAAGCACACTGTACCACCCCATTGGTATAAGCCTATTTTTCTGTGACACCCTCAGCCCCCATCTTGAACTCATTCCTAAATCTCCCTAGTAAAATTTTTTTGATCTAGCTTCACTTGAGAATTTGGTTTGATAATTCCTAGCATTCCCATGCTATCACACTTTTGTTGCTTGCCTCTGATAGATATGAAGCCTTCTAATTTTAGCCTATGTGTGAGTTGGAACTATGGAGGAAAGCTTAAAAGTTCCCTCAAACCCAGTTTCTGTATAACAGTGTCCTGAACTCTGGTGACTAGAACTTGTATTTCTAAAACCACGGTGTTACCTCTTTCCACATATTCTGCAGAAGCTGGAGCTAGATCGATTTATGCTTTATGCTCATGGGCCAGACCTTTGCAGGGAATCAGATCTCCGCCATGCTATGGCCAACTGCTTTGAAGCCCTAATAGGTAAGGCATGTGTATTTGTGTGTGCGGAGTTGTTTTAATACCTTTACATGCCATGTTGACTGTGATGGAGGAGACATGGGTCTGTCTTGAGTAGTGTTAGTAAGGGTAAGTGATAGTAGAGCTTCTTGAATCTTCTTTGTCTCTTTCATGCACATATACTGAGTGTGAACGTAAGTGTGAAGTATTACAAAGGAAATCTTCCATACCCTGCCTCCCATGCACTGAAGATGCACCCATTTCATAGGGGTGTGGTGCAGCACTGCTGTCCACCACCACAGACCTCCACCTCTCATGAGCCACCACCCTGGCACCCGCAGTTATCTGAGGGGAGTATTTCAATCACCGTGAAAGCCATGGCAAAAAAGGGCAGGTTCACTGCTTCCAGTAGGACTTGCACAGAACTCCAAAATGCCGAGTCTCATTTCAGCCCTGCATTTTAAACTGCAGCTTGCTTTCTGAATGCACCAGGCACTCCCAACCAAGTCACCAGCCTGCTTCCAGTCTGCCCTGCTAACCTCCTGTGAATTAAATGTAACATTTGCCAAGTGAATGCTTTTTGGTCTTTGCATTCTCATTACAAATAAAAAGTTAGGCAGTATGCCACAGCTAGTGTAATAGAGCTACTGAAACTTTAGCTGAGGGTGAAGGTGAGTTGTGTCAAATTTGCTGTTGGACATTAAGATGCTGATTAGTGACTGGCTGTGCTAGTTGATAAATTTATGTTAGAGGAGAATTCAGGAGTGCCTGACTACAGTTACCATATAGGGCAGCAGTATGGTGGAAATCTGATACATTGTATCCACACAAGCTCTATTTTAAATAGCATATATTTATAAAACTTCTTTGAATGCACAAACCAAGCTAAATCTCACTGATTTGGCTTCATATTCATGCAGATGTACTGTACACAATATTAACTATAATGTAACTGTATATTAGGGAGGTCTTAGATGTTCTAGGTATTGAAACTAATGATGATGAAGTTGAATGCTTACGGGTAAGAATCAAGGGGAAGGCCGGCAAGGCTGATATCTTATTGGGGGTCTGTTATCGTCTGCCCAACCAAAAAGAAGAAGTGAACAACTTGTTTTATAAGCAACTGGAGAATATGTCTGGATCTTCAGCCCTTGTTCTTGTAGGCGACTTCAACCTACCAGATGTATGCTGGGAACTTCATACGGCAGAAAAAAGGCAGTCCAGAAAGTTTTTAGAGTGTGTGGAGGATAATTTTCTGTCACAGCTGGTGAGCGAAACTACCAGGGGAGGGTCTATGTTAGACCTCTTGTTCGCTGATAGAGATGGACTGGTGGGTGATGTGGAGGTTGGAGGCCGCCTGGGGCACAGCGATTATGAAATTGTAGAACTCTCAATACTTAGTGAAATCAGGAGGAACATCAATAAGACCTTTACCTTGGACTTCCGGAGGGCAGATTTTGGCCTGTTTAGGAGGCTCATTCGGAGAGTTCCTTGGGAAACTGCCCTTGAAAACAAAGGAGTTCAGGAAAGATGGGTGTGCCTCAAAACAGAGATCTTGAGGGCGCAGGAAAAGTCTGTTCCTGTGTGCCGGAAGATGAGCCGACGAGGCAAGCATCTGGCCTGGATGGGTAATGAGGTGATGAAGGAACTCAGGAATAAAAAGAAGGTGTCTCATCTTTGGAAGGAGGGCAGGGCTTCTCAGGGAGGGTTTAAGGAGGCTGCTAGGGCATGTAGAAAGAAAATTAGGGAGGCCAAAGCTCAGCTTGAACTTAAACTGGCAACTTCTGTAAAGAATAATAAAAAAAGTTTTTATAAATACATTAATGGTAAAAGGAAGGGTAAGCCAGATCTTTACTACTTCTTGGATGAGGCAGGGAACTTCGTAACTAAAGATGAGGAGAAGGCGGAAGTGCTTAATGCCTTCTTTGCCTCTGTTTTTAGTGGGAAGACACCTTGTCCTCAAGATAACTGCACTTTGGGGCTGGTAGGTGGTGTTAGGGAGCAGAATGGGCCTCTTGTTATCCAAGAAGAAGAAGTTAGAGAATTGTTGAGGAACCTGAATGTTCATAAATCAATGGGACCAGATGGGATCCATCCCAGGGTGATAATGAGATGGCGGATGAGCTTGCAAAGCTGCTCTCCATCATTTACCAACAGTTGTGGCTCACTGGT
>NDXB01007460.1:0-46363 GCA_002631895.1 Agapornis roseicollis | reverse complement strand
GGGGGGGGGGGGGGGGGGGGGGAGGATGGTAAAATAGGAGAGATGTTTGCTAGAAAGGTCAAGATACGTGGATAGGAAACAGCAAAATTGAAGAGACTATGTCTGGATATCCTCCCCATTAATTTCTTCATTTTGGAGAAGGGCACTACACCTCTCTTCTAGGTGAATTTTAACTTTATTCAGTAAAGATTTCCTGTCTTTTTGATAAATTCAGCCCAAAATGTCAATGAACAGCAGCAGAGCAAGTCCTGCATGTTCATAGATCCTTTACGGTTTGTTCCTACTGTGGTTTCAGGCACATAGGAAGGAGCTCTTTTCTAGGTTCTCTCTTACCAGAAGGCTTTGTCCAGGCATATGCAGGCTATTTGTGTTCCTGGACAATAAGCCAGTGTCCAGACATTTCAGTCAAAGGTCAAGGTCCTTTTGTGCAAGACAGGATATTTTTCCGAGGAGTTAGTTCCTGCCCACAAGAACTTGCAAACACAAAAGAAGACTGGCCCAGCTGATGATAGGGAAGTAGAAGACACTGGTGAGACATTTATAATTGGTGTAATGAGGATCAATCAGATGACCTAACCATTGTCAGGTAGTTTTATGGGCATTACAGCAGCAGCATGATTGTGAAGTGAAATGATAGGGGTATTAAGTAGTGACTACTTTCATGACAAGCCTTTTCCTCTCCTGAATGCAGGTTTATAGGAGATGATAAGAAATGAAATGAAACACAGAGTAACACCAATTAATTGGGATATGTCCAAATGATGTGCTGCCTGCTTATTGAGTGCTGCAATCTCCCATCTGATGCCCACATAATGCCTTGATTTCTGTGCATGGATTCAGTATATTCATCCCTGTTTATTCCTTTTTACGTGAAATACAAGACTGAACCAAAACTAAATCTGATCTTTCTAAGTCTAGGAAGCACAGTTATATTGTAAGAGGACCAGTTACATTTGGCCAATGGAATTACCTGCCATTCACAAGCAAACTTTTTTAATTCCAAATCCTCATGGAGATGTTCTGGAATGGTCCATCCAATTTCTCACAGTGGTTTTTGGAACATCTCAACTACCTACCTCTGCTCTACATTCACTGCCTCTAAGTAGTGAGCTAGATTTTCGGGGTAGTTTTTCACCTTGATGTCTCTACATGTTCATTCATATTTTTTTCATGGATGAATTCCTTTTCCAACAGGGAGTGAAGGCTCATGCACAATTTCAGTGGGTTGAAACATGCATTGAGGCAACTTTGAACTTGCAGTTTTACCAGTCCCCTAAGACATTGACCTGGAAGGTCTTTTGTATGTTGTATAAAACCTTAGAGAAAACAGAGAAGGAAGATGAACTCATTATTCATGCATGATACAGCATTCACAATTCTTTCCCATTCTCTAAAGATGGCACGGCTGTCTTAACTTAGTCTAGTCAATGGAAGTTTAATCAATACAGGCAGTAGACCACAAAATATGAGTTGGCTGAGCAATGCTGGTGTCTGGATTGGGGACAGATGAATCCCACACTGCCTAACAAGCTAGTGGATATACGTGTTCAGTGATAGAGCTGCATCCGAGTTGAACTGAAGCTGTGCATTAGACATTGTGTATTGTCAGCAGGTCAGAGAAACTATGTGCTTATGGAAGTTTTATCTCTGCTGTGCTGTTTTATCTCTGAACTCACTGTAGCAAGGCTATGAAGAAGCAAACTCACAGGCCATAAAATGCAGAAAATCATGTTGTATATAACTGAAAGGTCGTTTCTCTGTGTTTAGGAAGAAAGGCACAGACCTGCTATAGCTCAGCCTCGGAAGGTATGATCAGTTGTGGAGTCCTCATATACCTATTTCCAAGAGTAGTAGATATTTTAATTTAGTCTGTAGGTAATATAAAGAGGTTGAAGTGATACAGCATAAAGGCATGCAAAAAGAGCCACACACTGTATCCATATATATTAATAGTTATCCACTAATAGATAATGTTACATGCTAATATGCTTTATGTTAAGATCATTTAGCTACAATACAAGCAATAAATACTGTTCTCTAAGGCACAGAAAACACAGGCAAAACTAAAGTCTATGTTGTAATAGATTTATTTTGTCCTTAATAGACTGAAAGTCAGATAATCAATATACCTGACATAGTTTAAGCTACCAAGGCAACTGAAAGCTGTTCTGTGGTGAGGTGATTGCAGATCTGTAGCTGTAATAAATTTGTCTGTGAATGACAAAAAAAAAAAGGAAGGTGGCAAAAACTTCTTGGCATTCCTTCCTTGGAATCACAGGAGTATTTTCTGAACTCAGAGCCTTTTCTAACATTGTAATATTCACTCTCAGTGCATTACTATGCCTAATTCCATTTTTCCATATGTGCAATCTAAACCCGTTGCTAGGTGACTGCAGATGTTATCAGACACTAAAATACATGCATTTTCCAGATGTAGTCATCAAATAATTTTCAGCTGAGTGATTCTGTGTTACAATAAACTTGAATGCCTGTGTAAAGGTCTAACTACTTACAAATATATCAGCTAATTTGAATTCTATTGAAAACTGTTACCTGTTGTGAAAGTAAAGGAAAGGGATCCAAATTTGGGGTAATTTGACCAAGGGTTTCTAGAGATTCAGCTCCCTAGGAACTGCAATTTTACACTGTCCTCCTGGGTTTTGTAACTTCTGTGCATACCTAATGCTCACATTCTGTATCTAATTATTCTACAGCTGATCCCTGTTGATTGGCATTTCTAGCAGCTCACAATATGACTCATTAACCCTTTTGGAAAGCAGTCTTTCTAAAGTTAATAACTGCAGAGTTTGAAACTTCAGGCTGATGTGATGATAGTCATAAAGACACACGGAACTTCAGGCAGTTTCAGATGTCATTCTCGGAGCTGATTTTACCACTCTGGTTCACTTTGCTGGTGAACTCCCAGATGTGGGCCAGTTTTCCAAGCTCCCATTCCTGGCAGTGGCAATGTCATCCATGTCACCAGAAGCCAGGAGAGCTGCTCAGCTCCTCGGGTATAGGTCTCTTCATTGGGGTGAGCTGAAGAGCAACCAGGCTCCTGGTGTGTATTACCTGCATTGGTGAGTAATGCCAATTACTTGGCATTACTCCTAAATCCTATGGATTTAGATACCCAGCTCAGGTATAGAAACCTGTGTTAAAGGACTTTAATCTGCAAGCTGACTCCACACCCCAAATAATGGGTGCAATAATTGGATACAGTTCTTTTTTTAGATCAGATTGCACCATCTACAGATTAATTGTGGCCTCAATATCTGCGAATGTACATTGAGCAGCTATAAAGTAGTGTTCAAAGAATGTGCCACTGCTTGTGTTTTTCCAAGAGCTTTGAAGCATAACATCTGTGTAAAGTCCCTGGTTCAATGTTTGTCTAGAATAATTAAGAGATTACTTGGATTAATTTGGCAGGGATTTGCAAGATCACACTTTGCAGCTCCGACCAATTGGAATCACAGGTATCTGGATGTGCACAGATTGAAGTGTAAATGGTCCATAATGAGTACTGTGCTATAATTAAATCCAAAAGTATCTCCTCTGGCTCGGGAATTTCCCAGGCCACCAGCGATGGCAGATTCAGTGTTTATCCTGAGAACAACTGTTTATTATTTTTCCATATTTTGTCAATCTTCCCCTAGGCATCACTTTTGGCCACATGTCAAAGATGAAATAATGTACCAGATGAGTCTTGGCCTGATCTGTGTGGCCATTTTTATGTGTTTAGGCCTCTGCTGCACCAACTGCAGTATATGACAGTATGACAGTATAGGTGACGTGGAGATTTCCAGCAGTGTATGGGGTTCATGTCATTGTTCTCCAGCGGGTAGTAATAGGTATGTGAAGAAAATATCACAGACTAAATCCTTACTCTTTCTGGCAAAGCTGAAGGGAGGACAGCAGGTTCTTGAGGTTTATGGTTGCTGTAGGTGCAGTGTTTGAAACAGCTTAGATAGCTGTATTTGCTGTGCCTGAGCTAAATCTGGTTTTGCCACATCAGAAAAAAGAAAAAGCTTAGACAACATATTGTGTCCATGTGCTCTGTTCTGAATGAGTTGTGGAGTATTTGACAGTCAGTCTGCTGGAGGCTGTGCTGTCATGCCATTGCTCCAGGGAGAAGTGGCATTGTAGGAGAACTGTTGCTCCTCTTCTCTTAGCTTCAGTAGTATCAGATAATGTAACAGGCAGTGGCCATGAATTGTGGCTTGGAATGTTCAAGCTGGACCAGGTGACCTCTTGAGGTCCCTTCCAATCAACATTTTTGGAGTCCATAGAAGACTCGTCTGAATCAGGCAACTCCACATATTTATGTGATGCCCCCTACTCAACACAATTAAAGGAGACTGATGCAGCTGGCCAGCTACTAGATGCATGAGCTATTAAACAATTCACCAACCAAGCAGGTGGATAGCATCAGTGCCTTTTGGAATAACATAGTGTATCTGACCTGCCCTTTGTAAGTCACTTCAGGAAGACTTGTATTTGTCATAGGTTCTGTGTCTTATCTGTATGAAACTCAAATGTCCAGTGATGTCTCCAACAGCACAACACACTTGTGTTTAGGCAACCGAATCAAGCCCTGGATGTCTCCTGGAGTAAGCAGAAGAGATTTTTCTTTTTCACCATCATCAGAACAGGTTTCAGGATATCCTCAGTGGCTTGTTCACCTTAAATAATTGCTCTCTGTGAGGCTGTCGTTGGTGCTTTTAGCTTGAAGAATCCCAGCATCAGGTCAAAAAAACCACACATTTTCCATGACACAAATGTTGACCTGGGATAATGCCCTGCTGTCAGATTACACTTGTTCAAAAAATGCAGCTGGATAACCAGGACTACAGGTCAGACTCATGCTCATGGTAGCTCATTTACACATTGCTTGGGTCTGCCTTGTTCTTTTTGCTGTCATACAAACTGGAGCTGGGTAGAGGCTTGGTTTTATGGGGTAAGGCCACTCTGTAGCAGTTCCCAAGGTGGCAGTACACCTGTATCCCATTTCCATGTTGATGTTTTAGCACAGACATCAAAGGGTCCTGAAATGCTGAAAAGTATCTGTAGAAGGCCAAGCAAAGCAGTATACATTATAGAGATGGTAAGGTGGCCCATCTGCCCTAGCATGGGTGGGTGGCATCATGAGCTGGATTACCTGCCTTGTTCCAGAGTGTGGCAAATACTCCACAGCTGGACATTTGGATCTCCTGAGGCTATCTCCTGGTAAGAAAGAGGGAATACCCAATGCTGATGACTGAACGACTGTGAAGGAGAAGATTCCACTAGCCAGCAGCTCTTCCAGTAGCTGGTATATGAATGGTTCAGACCTCCACTGGGCCATGTGAGGAATACTGCCTTTCTGGCCTTTTCCTGGTTTCACTTCTGTATTTCTTTGTTTTGCCTCTGCAGTCCTAAGCTTCTACCAGGCATGCAGCCAGGTCTTAGGCACTTTGCTACCAGGTTATATTAGTATGATCACTCATATTATCACCAGCCCCAGCTGAAGAAATGGAATAAAATGAAATCCTATCCTTCAAAAAATGGAAAGTGGCATGGAAAAAAGGGATACTTGGAAAGGTAGCAAACTCAGTTGAGTTGGTATATTCTGGAATGAACTATTGCAGTTCTGGGGGATAGGATCAATTAAGATCTATATGCTTAACAAGAACAAGAAAAACAACAATAATAGTAGTAGTGATCGTAGTAGTAGGAGTAACAACAACAACAATAATAAAAAACTTTCCTTAATTCTGAATAAACCTGTAAATACAGGAAAAGCTCAGTTTTACATTTTGTCTTTATAATTTGTGACAAACCCACAAGCTTCTAGTGCATCATTTGTTCCTGCCTTACAAGCTGTTTCAGTATCCTGAGATCTAGAGATCTGTTTAGTTTAACCCTACTTTGAGAGATGAATTAATTACAGTATGTAAGTATTATCAGAGGAACAAACCACTGGAAACTACAAGCTGTTTAATCTAGGAGACACAAGAATAACACAGAAGAAAAGCTAAGTCTTAAAGCTTTATTAGCAATGAATACTATTTTAACAAGCACAAATAAGATCAGAACAGATTACCCAATGAAGATGGTGCCTTCTCCTTTACTTTTTGTGTTCAGAACAAGCACTTGAGTGTTAAGGCAATGGTGATCCTTTTGTCTGGACCACTCCATGATGATGACAGTGACCTGGGGACCTGGGGACAAAGACTGGAACACCAAATTTTCCTCTTCTAACACAGTTCCCTGATCTCCATTGAACAATTACCTCTCTCCGTTGGCTCTAAAAGTAAAACAAATGATAATTTAGATTAACTTAGATGGCTAATGATTTTCCAGAGATGCAGTGTCTACAGGAGCTTCCCTGAATTAAGCAGGCTGGATCCCACTATAATATAAGCACGCTTTTCGTGACCAAGGCTTCAATATTTTTCCCTTCATTCAATGGGCAAGGGTGCAGCTCTCACCTGCTTAGCTCAGTCTTCTACAGGGACTGCACACAACAGTACTGCTGTACTAACAGCCTGAGCCATTTAAAATAAACTTTGTTATCGGTGGGTTGTAGTTACTGTCACCAAATTTTAAAAAGTGGAATTTTCCTACAACCCACTAGAGAGGTGTTAAGTAATTACAATAATGTGCCTGTTTGTTTATTTAAAGGACATCTTAACTGTAGTTTATGGGCCAGGAAACTTTGCTGATTCAAAATAAAGAGTGATTAGCAGTTGAATATGCTTTCTGTTGCATCAGCATCTGCTGCTCAGACTGTTGATACTTTAGTATTTTGAAAAGCAAATTAAATTATCTCTCCAGTGTTAATATACATTGCACATATTCGCAGGCACCCATATTCTCTCACTTCGGATGAGACCGTGACTGTGTTAACAGAAACATTTCAGAGGAATCTATTTACTGGTTTATCTTCAGCACAAAACACCAAATAATATGGAGCCAATATTTTGGTTTTCATGTGAAGCACTGCAATATGGTCGCACACGTCCCAAGACTGGTGCTGAGAGAAATAAGGCAGCTCTTTCACGATGCAATTGTAGCTCCCTTGTTGTGTGTAGTTCATGGTGCTTCCCAGAAACCTGCATACTCTTGCTTTTCTCAGTACAGAGTTCTCTTTAGTAAAGTGTATTCCTGCTGAGATTTCTTTTAATGCAATGGCAGAAATTTCCAAAAGGATGTTTGAACTGTAGAAGTCTGTAGGAGTAGCAACATGTAAAGATCAAGCCTTTCTACTGTACCACTGCCGTGGTACAAAGTCTGCTTCACTTTGTATATAGTTTGTGCTGGTACCTAGGGCCATTTTGTACAACAGGAATCATTAAAAATAGAGTAATTCTTATTCCTAAAGCCTGTATTATTGGCTTTATTCCTAATGCCTTTTGACATAACACAGTAAACTTTGGCACTTCCACTGTGCTGGAAGCAGGTTCTCCAGTGTTGTTACTGTGTTTGTCCATCGGGTGAATTTAGTTTGTCCATAGTCTTCACTTCCCAGCCTTTTGTTGCCTCTGAGCCTGATTCAGCCTGCGAGGCACAAGGCATGTTTTGAGAGCAAGTGTGGTCCACGTGAAATGCTGACAGCAGCAGAACAAGCGATGGTTTCAAGTCTGAGGTGTGCTGGGGAAGTTGGTATGAAATAAGGATCAGTGGTGAGAAGTAAGCTAAAGTGAATGAGAAGGCTACCTCTTGGCTCCAAGGTGCTTGCAGCACTAGAAAGTGTGGGGCTTTGACTGGCATACTGATGTTCTGCTAGAGTAAAGCATACCCTTTGAATACAGGATGAAGTAATTGGGATTTGTTTTGCCTTTTCCTTTTTTTTTTTAGCTTCATTTGACCTGTCTACACGTGTCTAAGCCTCCAATTCCAAATGAACATTTAATCCCTTCTCCTCTGGAGCCCTTGGAGTGGAAAACAAAGTTGTGGTAAATCATATCATTAGACTTTAATAGCCAATGAACAGTAAGTAACACTTTTTCCTTCCAAGGGAGTTATTTAATGTTTAATGAAAATACCAATTTGCATAATTCACATGCAGCGTAAAGGTCACCATCAGTCTGTCACTAGGATAACAGGGTAATTACTTAAGAAAACTATCTTCTCTCAATACAAGAATGTTAATTTGTTGAAAAGGCCAATGTAAAATTATTGTATTTTAATTACTATGTCATCTTTATTCTATTTTTAAGAATGTCAGAACTTCTACAGCACAGCTCTCAGAGCCCTGTCTGTGTCACTTCCTCAGAGGCAGTGGATATTGAGACCAGGCAGACTAGGCATCTGTACTAGCTCCTTAACAACCGTTGATTTGCCTCACTCTTTTCCATCTGCCTTGTTCACCTTCAGTGTTTGACACTAAACATCTACAAATCTAGATAAATGGTAACAGTATTGTAAATATGAGAAGTCTGGGGGAGTCAGAGTGATGGACCAGCCTACACCAAAGTATCTTGGGCAAAGATGCAGCAGTCCCACACTGTGTCTGCTCTGCACCAGCGTCAGGAAGACCCTCCTCCAGGCAGACCACTCTGCCATACTCATCACCAAAACCTGTTGGCTCACAATAAAAATATTACCCAGATAAGGGCCCATTTCTTTTTAGGTTGTGTTCTAAGAGGAAATAGAGAGTTGTTCTTAGTAAAGCACAAGGCTGGAAACCTGACGAGCCTTTTCACTTCCAAGCCCAGGCAAGGGCTTGGACACCAAGGGATTTGGAAACAAAAAAAATTGACTTTTCACAAGAGTGTGTAGTGCTAGGACATGAGGAATGACTTTAAATTGACAGAGGGGAGATTATGTTAGATATTTAGGAAGAAATTCTTTACTATGAGGGTGGGGAGGAACTGGAAAAGGTTGCCTGGAGAAGTTATAGATGCCATATCCCTGGAAGAGTTGAAGGCCAGGAAGGCCTCCAGGGCAAGATGCCCCTGTGCCTGGCATGGGGGGTTGGAACTAGATGATCTTTCAGGTGTCTTCCAACCCAAACCATTCTGTGATTCTATGGTGATTCTATGATCAATACATTCACATAGGAGGAAGCAGCTTATGGGAACATCTGCTCGAACAGTGTGTAAACCCCAGCTACTGACTCCCTTACGGCTGCACACATCAAACTGCTTCAGGCTAAGGGCCACCGGCACACCCATATGGTTTGCAAGGAAGATCCAAAATTGGCATACAGCTGCCAGCTGTGCTGGCACACTCTGCATTCCCAAAGGACTATGTGTCAGAACTGGCCTGCAACAAGGACTTTGTAAATTGCTGTACGTGCAAAGCAGCCATACTCATACAGGAATACCTGTGGCATTGGCATAAAAGGCGTCACTTTAGCCTTCAGAGTGCTTCCTCCTGCTCCTCTGGGGAGATTCCTGCCAGGGCCATTAGCGGTGCTGGTAAAGGTGACACAACCTAATAAATTTTTTTTCCTGTTCAGTGTAAAGCCAGGATGGGTTCTCTTTTACACTGTTGGATTCACCATGAAGCTATCTTTAATGCTGGGAAGTGACCCCATGACTGAGTTTGCAGAGTGGCAAACCTACTTTTTCAACTCAGCACAATAGACTAAAACTACACTATGCTTCTTTTCATGATTACTCCTGCACGAAGCTTTCAAATAATAAGCACTAACCTACTTTAAACCTGAGCCAGCTGAACATTTCATTTAGTATTCACTTGACTCCACTTTAGCTCATTAAAACCTCTGCTGCATTGGAGAAGGGGAAGAGGGCAATGTGATTAAAACAACCTGATTAGGACCGGGCAGACAGGGTTTCTCTCAGCTGAGAGTTGAGGAAATCCTATTCTTTCCCTCCAAGAGAGCAACACTGGTCCCCCCTGACCAGGCCTGGATGGAGCTGGGCTCCAGGCACCAGGTTTCTTTGCCTCTGGAGTACTTTGCAAAGTGATGCTTTGGGGATAAGCCTTGCACTGCCCAGAATCGTAGAATCATAGAATGGCTTGGGCTGGAAGGGACCTTAAAGATCAGATAACCCCAGAGCAGTATTTTTTAGGACTATGATATTGATAACTCCTCAGCTCTCCTCTGCTGTGATTCAGAAGGGATCTGATTGCATTTATACAAATAATCATATATATGTATGTGCTAGCTGCCACTGTGAAATGGAAAACATGCAGCAACTATATGAATAAAAACCTGGCAGCTATGAAAAGATGGGGGGTGCCAGCTGAGCCTGTTGTGGTGTCCCTGCTACAGCAACAACGAGGTCCTGCAGGTGATAGGGCCTCAGCCTGGCCTCTTCCCCAGGGAGATGGTCTGCCTATGCTTCCCATCCCGCCCTGCTTCCTCACAAGGAACACATTGGCTTTTCATGGCCAAGGATGTAATGTGCAATCTCTGCAAAAATCTGTCTTCCATTTGCATTTAGTCACAAAACTTCTTTTCCATGTCCTCCAAGATTGAGACCCAGGATGACAGCGTAACAGGCAATGCTTGAGTTAGGTTGATTTGTGGGCAGAGACTCCTCTGCTCTGCAGGCCCTCCACCATCCAGGTGTAATTTCTACCTCCTCAGGAGACAGCTCGGTTGGGAGCTGTGGCTGGTCACTTCAGTTTTGTGTTTAGGTCCTGTGTGATTTCCAGATACACAACCCTCATTAAAGAGAATTGGAGCACAATAAAAATAGACCTTAGAGGACTGGCCTGTCTTGTCAGTCAAGAGGGCAATCCATCGACACCAAGAAAAGGAAGATCCTTACAGGATGGTATTCCTGACACACAAAGGTATATAAATACACATTAGTGGCTTTTTTTGGTATTTGTCCTCACAGTGGCCAATCGCAGATGTATGTAAGAGCTTCCCAATAGGAGCACTCCCATTCAATATTCCAGCCTTAAGCTGTCCGAAGTTTAGGTCTCCTTAAACTGTAAGTGACCTCTTTGTCTTGAAAACAATTAATGTAATTCAGCATGTAAAAATAATCCCATGGAGTCATATGTTCTCTTGCTCTTCAGCATTTCAATCATTCCAGCTACTCCACAGTGTCAGAAAACATGGTTTGAGAAAGAAAAATATCCCAGAAGTTCCCTAAAGCAAAATACTTAAAAACAAATGCAATCTCTCGCTCCATAAAGCGCATACCTACATCACGTAGTTTCAGAAAGTGCTGAAGGCTCTGGTTGAGGATGAGGAAGTTGTGGCTGCTCCTTGTTGTTGGTAGGCCATGCATATCCAGAGCTGCAGGCACCTCACCAGCCTGTGTACAATTCAGCCTACACTGAGCTCTCACTCATAGCTGTTTTCATGCACAAGGTCAAAACCTGAAAACAACTAAACTGGTAAAAATCTGACTCTTCTCCAGGAATGAGATCTCTGGTGAAGTCCCATGTGCGCTAATGGAGGAGCAGTGTATCAGCTCCTGATGGGGGACCAGACCCATCCACCCTGTAACCCTGAGCTTGCAGCCAAGAAAACTTCCCTAACTGGCAACGAGCAGCATGAAGAGGGGAAATTGCCTTCATTAGTGTTACGCATTTTGCCCTCTTCAACCCAAGGTTTAAAGGAAGTGCAGAGGCATGGCTAGACCCAAAATACTGTGTTAACTGAATCTGCAAATGTGTAAATCCCTGCTGTTCATTCTGCTCAGGTGGTTTCTGGTATCACAGAATCACAGAATCCTAAGGGTTGGAATGGACCTCGAAAGATCATCTAGTCCAACCCCAAAACAACAAGAATCACCTCTGGAATACTCTAATTATTTAAAATAAACAGTAGCCTGCTCTCATACACCAAAATTTTATATTCATTTTCTTTGGGATTGTAAGAAGGAAATGAGGTTAAGCCAAGACCTGGATTTAGATGTGCATATTTTCTTTGAGTACAAAAAGGAAAAGGTTGAGACACCTTCATTTGGGTGGCCTCATCCAATGCTAGCTTCTGAACTTGCTATGTCTCATCACTGTGACAAATACTTCTGAACACGCAGACCACAGCCAGTACCCAACAACTGATGCAACTCTCATTTAGGAAGCTGGGAAACGTTGTCCTCGGAGAATGGCAGGTCTCTAACAGGAAACCCTCAGCGAGTGCTTAAACGAGTCAGTGAGGTGCTCCAAGGGGAAAGGAGGTAGAAGCCAGGCAGCATCTCCCCCTGCTCCACCGCCTTCCAACTAATTATCTGACCTGAGAGCGCCTGCCTTAATGAGCCTGGACATAAATTACACTGGCTCCTCCTGGTGGCTGATCACGCCATGCTCAATATGCACAGATGTGGTTATCAGAGATTAGCATTTATCTTCAGTTGGATAGGTAGCCATGTGCTTTACATATACTTCAATGGAGCCTGGAGCCTTCGACCAGAACTACCCTGCCTCCTGTTGTATCTGTCACAAATACTAGTGACCATCACATCTGACATTTGTATTGTTAACGTTTTGCTAACGGTTGGCTGTTGATAACAGCAGCATTCAGCATCACAGGAGGCTGGCGGGCTGCAGAGGTACAGCTTGCAAAGGGCTACGCCCTGTGTGTGCTGCTGGGATTCAGGCCTGCACATTCAGCTAGCACAAAGCTAGAACAGCACAGCTGAACAGCTTACTGATGAAAGGGTAACACAGTCCAATAACAAAGGAAAGCAGCTGGAGTACGATTTGAGACCGTTTGTGTTCCCTAACCAAGCACACCTAGGATTCATTTCATAATGGCACAACTCCCCTCTGCAGTTGGGAGGAGCCAGTGTCCCCCCACCTGGTGACTCTCACCTCAGGAGGGAGAGCGTGGGCATGTCAGAAGACAGTGAATTTTCATGGTAAAATCCAATAAACATTCTGCAGGAAAGCAGGCCCAGTGACTGAGCGTGCTGTCAGGCTAGCCCAGAGACCTGACTGCGTTTGAAGGACAGTAGTTATAATTACTGTCACCATTGCTCACATCAAGACTTACAACCGCATGAATTTGAAGCCTCATCACTTTTAGTCAGTGCTTTAAGTGGGCTCTGTCTTACGCACACCCAGTGGTTTTCTCTCCCTATTTTAGGACAGTGATAAATTACATATTTTTATATCTAGACTCCCCAATTAGCCATGATAATACAATAAACAGGGAGGAACAGGAGAGACGTACCTGGCTCTGCACTCTTGCCCCAACTGTATAACACAACATTTGTTATAATGCTGACTGGTGTTAGAGAGAGCCATCTTACTGAAAATGCTGACTGGTGCTAAAAAAATACGGCAGGGGATAAGGATTACCTCGGGCTGTGTTTTGTCAGATGCTCTGTGAAGAAGAAATTCACACAAGCCAGAACCTGTTAGAGCTGTGAGATATGAGACCTCTACCAGTTCCCTCTCCATACCTCTCTTTCCTGACAGCTGAAGTGTTTAGTTAATTGAACTGTATCAAAGGTGTATCTGGTTGTAACAGTGAAATCGTATAACAGCTCAGGGGAGCTTTTTCCAGGAGCTGGGTAAGTTACTGGGTTTATGGTCGAACACATGGATCTGTGCTCCCCATTACATCTGCATGTTCTGTTGTAGCTCCAGCATAGGTGCTGTGGAAGCAGACCTTACTCCATACAGCTCACATAGAACATTTGTTCTTCAGACTCAACCCTCTTCTGTTAATCTTCAATGAGCATCCATCCACAGCCACCCTGGACCCCCAGTACTATGTCATTTCTAAAGACAGACAGAGGTGAGGAGCACAGTGTCATCAGAAGGAAGAGAAGCAGGAAGACAGAGGTTTCAACAAGCACAAAACCCCCTCCAAACAAACAAACAAAAAGACAAGACCTTCCCCTTTTCCATCAAGAATGAGGAAATGGCCCAGGAAAAGCAGAGAAAAGAGAAAAATACACAGATGTGATCACAGAACTGGGCCAGGGACACCAGAGAATGCATCTGCTAATCTTCACCTGAGGAACAACACATTTTTCTCAGTTTGGAGATCAGATGAGTGATGAAAAATATACCTCAAAATGCATAAAAACAAGGAAGGTTTGAAATAATTTATATATATATATTCTAGTGGGGGAAATGTAATTTAAACATGCAACTATGAACAGCAGTACAGGTAATATGTGTATAGCCAGTGAGAAGCCCTCGAAAGTTGGGTGCATCTGTAAAATAGAGCTTCCGCCTGGTTGGTGTAGGAGTTAACACCTCTTCAAGTGCAGCATCTCTATGAGAAATATAAGCAGCCTGGGTCAGACCAAGGCTCTGTCTAACCTCATACTCTGCCTCTATTACTGCTTTACAGCAGATCTCCAGAAAACCTTGTGAGAACAAGTCAATGTGGAGTTTTACCTCCCTGAACTGAATGTACTGTGGCCCAGCCTCCAGCAATCTGGGCTCAGAGACTTCCTGTGCCAGAGATAATAACTTTACGTGTAGCAGTTGCTCATGGGCACTTGGCTGAGTGTTCTCATGGAGCATAAACGCATGCTATTCATGAGCATGCAGCTGTGCCAGCTCACTGAGAGACGCCCCACTGGTGTTGCTGTCCTAGTTATGTGGTATGTGCTATATTTTCACTTTATCTAGGCTATGAAATCAATATGAAATTTTTATACAATGCAGCACTGAAAGTTTGAGAGGATTCTTTTTCTATAGATATGAAGACTTTGAAGGTGACAGTAATATATTTCTTTTGGACTGACTTTGTGTTTCCTCCTGCAGTGCCCATTACAAGGAGATCATATGGCATGTTGGGAATAGCTGCAAGAGAGCTCTTTTTTCCAAAACATATCTGTGTGTAGTTCCCTTCTTTACCATATTTAAAGCAAACGGTCAGTTGTCATGTAATTGTTATGTGAAGTCAGAGGAAATATTGATAGAAAGTGACAGAATTTAATTCATTTCTTTGTTGAAGATTGATTTTTCTTGGGCTCCGACAGCACTGGCTTCCTTCCCAGAAACATCTCTGAATTTATCATCATTGGGTGCCAAACCGAGGCACAAGGAACAAGTTTTAAATATAAAACTCCTCAAACTGTGGGGACATTTCAGCATGATGAAGTTCCAGCCATAACCCCGAGCTGAGTGCCACAGAGTAAGGACAGCTGAAAGGAACCAAGGCAGTGAATTAGCTGTGTCAGTGGAGGGAGATCAGCTTTACAGAGGGGTGTCCCTGCCTGCCAGTGGACAATTTTTCCCCACTCCTAACTTTTGGTTCATGCTGAAGAACATTTTCTTCTTTGTCACAGTTGTGTCTAGGCAATGAGTGAAAGAAACGAGAGCACAAACTAACACAGACTTGCCCATCTGGAATACTTTGCAGGCTCCAACACTCAGAGCCTCCATGGGAATCCAGCAGCTCAAGCTGCTGATGGGCAGAGGTTGCACTTCGTCCTGCTACGCAGAGGAAAGCTTCATGGCCTCGCTTTCTCAGTCCTCCCTGCTGATCAACTGTGAGCTTCAATACCTCCTCCTGATCACTGTTTCTGTAGCAGAGCAGGATGAAGCCCACTGCTGAGGCATGCACAAGGTGACATTCCTCAGAGGCACACAGAGATGCAGCTGCTGATGTGACTGGCAGTGTAACTATTGCCATAAGTCACTGGAGCTGTACACACTTGTACCACAGATGAGCCATGGTGCTCATCTGGTAAAGTACAGCTTCAGTGTCTGCTCTTAGTAGCATCCCACAAGACAAATTAGGAGCCAAGGCACAGTAAGTTGAATTTCATACTAACATTAAACACTCTACTGACTTTATTAGACTGGACTGAGAGTGAAGATATTTTGGCATAGTGCCCGGATCCATGGTGTACAACGCAAGTTGTTCACAGGGGATGAGGAACAAGTGGGCTGCTGACAGTGAGACTTGTAAGCATACCATTTAGCCTGTGAAGTTAGCATAGCATCTTTCTGAGTACAATGGGAACAGCTACTCCTTGTTAATTTGGTCTGGCTGGGCAAGTTCTCAGCACATCCTTCCTGCAGGGGTCACAGCAGGAGAATGTGGAGGAAAACAGAAGGAGAAAGGAGAGGTTGTAGACCAGTGTCAGAGAAAACACCCCTTTTCACTGAAAAAAAAGATCAGTAAGGCAGTTAACAAGAACCTGGTACCCAGCCAGATCAAACCAACCTCCACTACTCAGTCTGCAGAGATCTTACCCTCCTTGCAGCAGTGCCAGCCAAGCCTGACATTAAAACAGTCTTTAATTTAAAAGGAAAGGACCTCCAATTGGTCTGATTTCTGGTTTCCACAACCGCAGGGAAATATGGAGTGCCCCTCTCACTTGCCAGGTGGGAAAGTGAAAGCTCACAACACAAGTTCTCTAGGAAGTCCTTTCCCTTCATAGTGAGCTCTTGTCCTGGTGAACCCAGTTTGCTAAGAGACAGGAGCTGTCTTAGTGCTGGGAGGAGAACCTGGTTGTCTCTCCTCTCTGTGAGAAGCACTTCCCAGCTGACTCATTCTGGGTTGAAGAGAAGAAACTCATTTTTCCCAAGGATCTCACCTCTCTGAAGACTGTTCTTTATATTCCGCTCCCCTCTGAGCTCGGCAGTAGTGTCTGGTGCTGTGAAGCATAGCAGCCTTCACTGAGAAGCCTTGCACTCTGCATGTCTTCTTTTCTTTGAATGTTTTCCATCAGGAGAGCAACCAGTCTGCACTTCCGACAAAAATTGCTTCTGGCTGCCAGGCTTGATCTGCTTTCAGCAATAGAAGTGACACTGTAGTGCAGTGTTTCCCCTAACTGCAGCATCAGATGAAGCAGCATACCGCATAGGAAAAGGACAGTGGGGTACAGTTTGCTACCAGTGCCAGTGTAAGGCACAGACTATCCTGCCAAGTGCTAGGGTCTGGTGGGGCAGCGGTACCAGGGTGCAGTGCCCACCTCCCACAGAGCCAACTGTATCCCACCCTTGGCACAGCACCTGTGCTTGGGCTTCCCTTCCAAGCAAAAGGGTTAAGTATTTCTAGTGGAGCACACTGTTGTCAGTTCATTCACATCCCTCTGGATTCATGCACAGCTCAGGTCTGGGATGTTGGTGCTCTGCAGAGATTTGCTTTTACACTGATTGACACGCCTGCAGTATGGTGATGTTGGGACTTTAGCCAGTGCAAATATTGGTGCCTGGGAGACCAGCAACACACCTCAGGTAGGTTTGGATTGGGTTGTACCTTTCCTGGGCACTGCCAGCTTTTCTGGAGCTGACAAAGCTAGATTCTATATATTCCAGTCCTTCAGCTACACTGAAGCTCCAGAAGCCTGCAAGCCCTCAAAATCCCAAATAAATACTGTCCCTTGCAACACTGTGCCTGAATATCAGGTCAGACTCAGACAAAGGTGAGACTGCTCTCACTTTTTAAAGAAGCAAGACTCAGGGCTTCTTGTCATCACAAAAATCAGAAGGAACAAAACTGAATTAACCATTTCTGCCCAACTCAGGCTACTGTGTCCTGGAAATCCTGGTTAATCTTGCAAAATCAGACCTGGGGGGCTATGCCCACAGCCTTGCCTCTCTTCCCCTTTGCCCTCCTTCCCCAGCAGATTAGTGAACACAAGAGGGACCCAGTGACTTTTTCTCCTCTCCTAGTACTAGTTTCTTCTAGTAAATTTTGACAGCATGCTGTTTTGAAGGCAGCAAAATCTTCCATTAACCTCTGCTCTGCTGATGGGAGCTGCAGGCTGTGAGGAGGAGGCTGGATGAAGCAGGAGAGCACCAGTACCTTTCTACCCTGGGGAGGTAAATTTCAGCCAGCCCATCGTACCACTGGCTGAATATCAGCAGAGCCGAGTCACTGCCATCACATTAAGTTGTAAAAGGCAGGAAATGTTCTTTATTGCTTTGTCTGGCAGATTTCTTCAAAAAGAACTATAAGGAGCCACTCTGGCTGTGCTGCATTTACAAAGTTTAATGCTGTACGTGGAGGTCCTGCATGTTCTCTGAGCCCTTCATACCTGGTCTCTACCCTTGGTCCAACTGAGCGTGCAAGGAAGTGCTGTCAGGGGGACACAAATGACATTCCTCATGCTGAGAGGAATAGCACATGTTTCTGGTTTGAACTAGCAATGTATTCAGTGGATTTCAGCACACATGGATGGCAGACCCCCAGGTCTTATGTTGTACTGTGATGCTCTTTGCAGAATGTTAATGACATATTGAAGAAGGTCTTCTGAGGAGTTGTGTCTGAGTGTAGGGAGGCTTCTCTTTCCCATGTAACTAACTTCTAAAGCATGGGGTAAGATTTCAGCTGTTCAGGTAACAAATACATTTCCTGTCTTTAAAATCTCCAATGGTTTGCCCATCCACGAGAGTGCATCTTTAGGCAGATTTAAAATAGTACAAGACATCTTGATGCTTCAGAAATCATATATATTACAGTATGTACAAGAAAATTGGAGTGAAGAAATCATAGTACACTGTAATACCATAGCACCTTTTGAAAAACTGATCTGGGCATAATCTCTAGTATTTCAAAACTTATCCCTCAAGAATTCCCATTAAGAGGGATAATAATTCACTAGCCGTATCAGAGCATAACAAGTTCAAAAGCAAAAATTCATTAAGGAAACCTCTTTCTCAATAAACTACGGTGAAAATGACTGGAGGGATTCACACTTGTGCCCTTGAGGTGTGTCAGTTCTCTGGAAATGTAGTAGTGTAGAAAAATTTAGTGTTCCCAGACACGTTCCTCAGAAATAGCAGCGATAAATCACAGCTATGCTAAGCCCAGCCAGCAAACTCCATTTCTTTCCTAAATCAAATTCTCCACAGAGTAAATAAAAGAGGAGCACCTGAAGCTAGCTGGGCATCTGTTCTCTGAAGGGGCAGACCCATGGCCAGAGATCCCCGTGAGATGTCTATTAGCCCCTTCGCTGCTGAAGAATTCATAGGAGAGCATTGGCAAAAATGAGAAATTTCACTCTGAGGAATGTACGAGGTGGGACAAAGCAGTGAAAAACAACAGGGGGATGTCCAGCAAGGCTTTCTTACAGTGAGATCAGTAGAACTGCAGAGGAGCATTGAGTATGCATGGGAGGTCTCTTCTGTGTACCACTGAGACCTATACCCAACAAAGCTCTAATACATGGGCAGTGAGAATTTCCCTTGTGTGCCCAAGGGTGATGGCATAGCCATTTCATGTATCTCTTCCATCTCTAATTGTCAGACTTCAGAATAGATATTTAATTCCCTTTTTCCACAGAAATGGGGCCCACAGGTAGGGACTAGCTTTGTTCCTGAAATACTTTTGCTCTTCAGGGAGACTCCTAGAAAAATGGTATTGACATCTCAGTGCCAATATACATGTTGATGCATTTGAGTACATATGAACACATATAGGAGGTCAGCTAAAATCCTTTCTCTGCTGGAACTAGCTGAAATCAGTTATTTATTTATTTATTTATTATTACCAGAGCACTCAGGAGCCCCTAATCACACATGTGGATATACAGAGTTTCTTCTAGAAGAGGACCTAGCCCTTGAATTCAGTAAACCCAGGATTTCACCTTAACCTGTAGTGCTCTATGAGTTTTTCTTGATTTATAACTTACCTAAAATTTGACAATAGAGACTAGGAGAATCAACTAGGTTGGAAAAGCCTTTTAAGATCATCAAGCCCAACCTTTACCCCAGCACTGCCAATCACTCTGTCAGGGCCAAAGGGTAGGGCAGCTCAAGGCAGCGTCCTCCTAAAATCTATTTCCTGGTGTGCAGAAAGCAAGATGGTGGTGGCAACCACTAGGATTGGTGAGGTTGTTGTGAGGACAGCAGTATGATATTTCTGAATATTCATCTGGTCATCAGCATAGGTTGTTTTGTCACTGTTTTGTCTGTGTTGAAGGCAATCTTCTGGCACAGGCTGTATGTGCATTCACAGAGAATTCTACTCAAGCTGTCATGGTCCATACATCTGATCTCATTCTATCGGCACACACCTATAACTCAGAAGCTTGTTTATTAGTAGAGACAGTCAGTCTCTACCTTTGCCCTGCTGCAACATGTCAGAAGACACTGAGCACCTCTGATCTAAATCACTCAAAATGGATTTTACATAGAAACAAACAGCTGAAAAGTAAGTATTTCTTTTCCAGTTTAGAAATTACAGATATACCACTGTCATCTAATGCATGGTTAAGCCAGCCTTTTGCTGTGTGGGTGGAGCAAGGCACAGGCTGCAGAGGGTGGGGGGCTGTGCCTTGCTCTAGGCAGTTGCACCACCTCCCCTGCTCTGTGGGGCAGGCTGGCAGCAAAGATGGTGAAGATCCTCTCTGTGCTGCAGGAGGTCCTTGGAGCAGAGCATCCCGACAGCGTCATTTGCATTCACTCCCACACTGATTCCTTCAGACTAATCAAGTGTCATAAAAAAGCACCTCAGCTTAACTGATAGTCGTACCCATCCAACATCCACTTCACTTAGAGGTAATTGAGCAGGGGATGCGTTCAACCTGTACAGAATTCAAAATGAAAAGCCACTAGACTCCGGTGTTGTTGACAGGAAAATATTGTTCTCGTCACTCCAGCTGTTTCTGATTGCTAGTTACAAATGCGTGTTATGAAATTCCCATTTATTTAGGCAATGCAGGTCACTGGACAGGGAAAATGGATGATGTCATCAGCTTCCATTTTTTCTGGATGAGCGATGTGGTGTTGTGACATTAATATGCAAGCCTTGTGCAAGATCCCTTTCCATGGATCTATTGATCCGCAGTTGAAAATGAAGAGCATCAGCACTGCCACAATTGTTCCTGAAGGAATTCCTTGTAATTGTGCTTTTGTCAAGTAGATAGTGAAAAGTGAGGCTGAAATTTGGGAATTTGCTTTAATTTGTAACCATACCCAGAATTTCAGTTCAGATCTCCCATACAGAAAAAAACCCAGACTCCAATGTATTGTATTGCTCACTCCATTATGTGGTAGTTAATAATTAAAAACATGCTGCAATTGCTTTTATGAATTCATAATGGGGGGATGAAGGATTACTGCACGTTGTAATTTGACATCTAATAATCTTTGCTGTATTTCAGTTATTTGCTAGTGAAGCTTAATTTCTTCAATTTTGATGATACAAAGAATTAACATGAGATGTTTCCTCTGCACTTGTGAAATTCTAAAGTGCCTTTATTTAAAAGAAAGGAAAATTTCATGCAGTTTGCTAGAGCACCTCTTCAAAGCCCCCTTACATGGTATTGTTCTATGACATTCACCATCCCTCATAGACAGGACTGCAAAACTGGCTGACCTGGGGACTGCTGCCACTGATGTTACCTACCAGAACCCTTCAGCCCCTGGGGACACAGTCTGGTCCATCATGAAGTCAGGGGGGTTTTATGCCATGAGTTTTATCCTTAGGTTTCTTTATGTATCTCTGTCTCCAGACATACAAAGACCACAGTAGGCATCTAACACTAGATACAGCCACCAGCACCAGGTATTTCATTTCTAAGCTATGACTACTTGAACCATGCACCACCTGAAGGCCCAACCAAGCTGAGCTTCCTACTAGGAGACACAGAATCGCCTCTTGGCTGGTAGCTTTACTGCAGGGCAAGGAAGAGTGCAGACACATGGATGGACTTCTCTGGGATTAATAAGATTGCAAAGCAGTCATCTCCCAAACAATTCCTAGGTGTAATTCAGAAGCAGGTAAGGCACAAGACACTTTCCAAAGAGATGACCTGCATGTGACTGCCCATGTTCTGGAGGTTAAGGAGCTTTTAACCACAAGGAGACAAGCCATTTCATGCCTGAGAGGAGTGTTGGGAATGATCAATTTAGTAGTGCAGCTATGGTCTCTGTGGCAGTACTCTGTAGTGAAAAAGCTGTGCATTTTGGACATTGAAAACACAAGGATGTTTGCTCTGTGCCCTTGGCATCCACCTTGTCATGATCATTATCACAGCCAATACGATTAACAAAAAAAACAAGACTTGAAGGAGCTCCTTGGCCTCTCCTCTGCGCCTGCTGCATGTCATACCAGCTCTTACTGCTACTGATCACTGCAGTGAAGTTTGGCTTAGTGTGATCCCTACTATGCAGGATGGCACACAATAGTGCACGGCAGGTGAGGAGGTGCTTTGAGTAACAGACCTTTCCCACATTCCAGACATTAAGGAAAGTAAGATGCAAGGATCTGGGGAGGAGGGAGATAGGGCCTGCCTGGTCCTCTCCCTTCCTGTCCCTCTCTCTCTGTCTTTCTTCAGCTGCTATACTGAGTGAAGAGCCTAAAATGGAAGCGGTCTGTCATTTGTCAAGCTCAGACATGCAGCCCTAATGGCAAGAGGCTGCTGACCACGTGAGGTACCAACACGGTCTCCTGAGTAACACATGCATTTTGGCACAAAAGCTGGCCATTCCTGGCTGCAGCCAGGGACTGGTTTCTGACCTTTCCACGTCTGTATGCAGCTTCCAACATCTTTAATGTGAACCAGCACTGCTCAGTTGTAAAAGGTTCTCTGTACTTTATATGTCTGCTATTTCTTCATATTGCTGCTGGCAAATCTTCTTGCCAAAGAAGCTGTGGGCGCAAGTGTGGTCCTTGCAGATGTTGGCCACAGGCAGAGCTGCTCCCCAGCCAGGCAGACGTGGCTTTTTGCAGTGTAACTCTGAATGTGAAGCATATAGATAATGACATAATGTATATGAGATTAGGAAGAGGCATGGGACACTGTAAGGCTTGCTCTGGATGGCATACAGTTAGATAGGAAAGGTCAATGGGAGCTATTTTGAGCTGGACATGCACTCCAAGGATGGGATTTTTGTGGTCTCTGGTCTGTCTGAGTTTTCCTGGCCAGGAGACAGCTTATTTCTCTTCAGAGTAAGACTGGATGTGAACTAGTATGCATACAGCTTACACAATCTGGCAAACTGACACTGCATGAGATGGAAATGGCCCAGCAAGACATTGCAGTGTTCTGCTCTAATGTCCTGCATGGCACAGACCATGCAGTTTCATCAAGTATGTACTTGATGAAGCTTACAGCTTCTTCCAGAGATAAACTGTATCTCATGTCATTACTCATTACATTGGGAGAGAATTCCCAACTAGAAATTTCTAATTACACATCCTCAGTGAGCTGTCCTTTTAGTCTGAATTTGAGACTTTCCATTTCCAGCCTTTTACCTCTTAAGTTAGAGTTTTCTACTGCCAGGTGCCTCTTTGTACAGGTATTTATAGGATCTTCTCTTTGTTGGGATTAGTTTCCTTTGATTTCTCATTGGAAGAAATTATCCAGATCTCAAGTAATTACTACAGACTTTTTCTGAACCCTTTTACAGTTGACAACATTCTTTTAAGAAATGGAAATGAGAAGTGAGGAGCCAGTAGTCCAATCAGTACTGTTGCTTTCAGTGGAAATGACATTGTTTATACCTCACATTTGCTTTTTGGCTGCTGCAACACACCGGGAGCTCATGTGCTCTTAGTGACTCATCATGCCTTTGCAATTAGTTTTTAAGTCATTCTTTTCAAGTACCAATCTATGACCTACATTTTTGTTTCATACGTATATGACCTTGCTTTTGACTTGCTTACAGCGCCTGCTGTTCAGGTGAGCCTTAGTTTCCGTGATCACCACATCACTCATGGAAGCCAACCTTATTAATTATGATCCTGCTAGCTTTTGGGTCGCCTGCAAACTGTGATGGTTAATGGAGATGTCAACTGTCCAGTTGGCTGACACATCTTGTTGCTCACACTAGAGGTTAACTTACCTCATTACAGTTGGCTTTCTGTGGAGGAAGCTGCTGCACCCTGCTCCTTGTGTTCCCCTTTGAGGTTATGGGTTTCTGTTTGTGGTACCAGAAGCTATGTCTTTGAGGTACCAGAGCTCACCCTGTGATTGTGAGAAAAGACTCAGAGGCAGCGCGAATCACCAGTCATCACTGGGCTGTGCTTGCAGATGCTGCTGCAGCCCTTCTGGAAGTGACTGCAAGCCTTTCTGGACACTAAGGCAGAGGCAGGCAGTGAAGCTGAATTCCTAAAATACACTTTTTGGCCTAGTTTCATAAAGACAGCATATCTTTACAACCATACTGCTGCCTGTCTGTCTCTTCCAGGCCTTCCAATGAATGAGGACTCTTCGAGAGCTTAAAGTGAATTTGCCAGAGGGCTCTGCTCCCACAGAAGCTAATTTCCTACAAGCAACAAAAAGCAGTGGATGAAAGGAGGAGAGAGACTCTGCTATTGCAGCATGAGCTCAGCGCCTACCTGTTGAGCTTGGGCTGCCAGCTGGATGCACAGCACCAGCATACCATGGAGATCAGGAGACACAGCACCTCCTGCCTCTGGGGTGAGGAGGAAAGAAGGACCCTGTGCCTGGAATGAGGAGGACAAGCTGCATGGAAAACCACTGGAAATAGTGTGGGGAGCAAGAGCTTGCATGAAATTGAGTGGGAGCAGTTGGCAACCCAGGCTTTGTAACCTTACTCGTAGAGCTGCAGGTCTGGGGTCAGTGGCATGGCACTTACCTACAGGTCTAAGTGGAATAGTTCCTCTGTATCAGTAATCGCACATCAGTTGACTCATTTCCAACAAAATGCCAGTGACTGAAGGTTTCAGGATCATTTCTCTGTGTTACATGCACAGGATCCTTCCCCATTAGTGTCAATACATTGAAATTAGGAGTAACTGAACACTAATTACCCTTCTGTTCGTACTTTGTAGTCTAAGGGAGCACATGCTCTGGGTCGGATGCAACAGCAACACTGCTGTGCAACCATTAGGGCCCCATCTGAAATGACTGTCTCTGGAGCCCTCTGTTGTACCTCCTTTGGGGCTGTTTGGATATGTGCTGTTATTTGATAATAGCATTTACTCTACAGGAATGTTGCAAAGATTAATTAATTAATTAGGGGCTTTCTGAAGTTGGGAAGATGAAAAGTGCTATACAGAATCACAGAATAAATGTTCCCAGGCATTATCAAGTATTCTAGAGCAATGTTTCAAAACCTCATCTTTTTTCTCATGTATTTTTGCAGCTTTAACTTCCTATTTCGTGCCACACAGATTTCGATTACCAGTAATAATCCAGTATGGTATATGCCAAATGATAGTTCCCCAAAAATGTGTGAAGCCAATTCTAAAGACAAGGACATTTTTGTCATTATATGAGTATATTAATATTTTATATGTCGTATAAAATATATTTATGAGTATACATGTATATATACCCACAGACGTATGTGTTACAAACAGGTATGCATGTATGTATGTATATATGTATGTATGGCAACAATATGATAAAGGGAAGTTTTAGTAATTCTTCACAGATGACACTGTGGTAATACATTCCTCCAGGAATAATATGTAGGTCCCTTTAGGTCCACAACTCCTCTGTATTTCCGACGCTACCTTAGTAGCAATGATTCATAGCAAATAAATGATTATATAGTAAATTATATATATGAAATCTCTCGCCATCATAGTTTGCTACCAAAAGCCCTTCTGGATTTAGCCCACTATTATTTAATGAGGACATTCAGGTACTTCTGACAGGCTCTCTAACAGCACAGTGACAAGATGACCCTATAAAAACCCAGAGAGGAACTGGTGAGGAAGGGTTTTTTCTTTCCTCCATCCTACTGTGATACAATCCTATCTTTTCATAGTACAGTGTATTTGTGTGCCATATGTGAAGAGAGGAAAAGAGACAGCAAAGGAAAGCCTGAAACACTCAGTACCAAATCACATTAATTTCTCAGGGAGTTTTGCTGATTTAATGGCTAAGACAAAATACTACAAGGACATTCTCATTGACAAATAATCAGTGAAAGGTTTAAAACAAACCGCCAGAAAAATAAATGAATTCATACAACCAGGAGTGATTCTACAGCCACATATTTAGCAGGTATTTTTAGGTTTTCTTCAGAAAGAATGCCAATCAGCACTCATGTGATTGACAAGGACAATGCTGGTGTGGATCTGTAAAGCCAGGAATGAAATATGTGGAATGAAAGGGTTTGTGATGGGCTGAGAGACTGGCAGCTGGAGGCTCACAGGGAGGTCAATGAGCAGAAAGTAAATACATAATCCAAGTTGTGGAAAGTAGACTCCTTTGGTGTTCTTGTGTTCAGACAAGAGGAATATCCCATCGTTGGAGAGTCTCTATTTTGTCTCAGGAGAAATGTTCTGGCTTTTCTCTCCCCCCTGGGGCTGCAAGAATAGGGAACTGTAGAAATATTGCTGGCTAGCAAAAAAAACCAGGTTGCAACCAACTTTTTATGTTCTTGAATAGAGCAGCTAAGCTGGTCCTTAGCCCACTGATGACCTGATGTGGTACAGTGACTAGCAGGACCAAAATCCAGTTGTGCTGGCAGATGCTCTGATGATCCTTTGGTAGGATGTGCACCAGGGAACACAACTGGCTGTCCCAGTACTTGGATAGCCAGCAATTGCTACCCAGATGCACAGAGGTTATAAGCACATGAGATCCTTGGGGCCACCTAGAGAGGTTAGTTCCATGCAGGGAGAGTGGTTAGAACAAACTGTAACAATATATCATAGAATCATAGAATAGTTAGGGTTGGAAAGGACCTTAAGATCATCCAGTTCCAACCCCCCTGCCATAAGCAGGGACACCTCACACTAAACCATGCCACCCAAGGCTTCATCCAACCTGGCCTTGAACACTGCCAGGGATGGAGCACTCACAACCTCCCTGGGCAACCCATTCCAGTGCCTCACCACCCTAACAGGAAAGAATTTCTTTCTTATATCCGATCTAAACCTCTCCTAAGTTTGAACCCGTTGCCCCTTGTCCTGTTACTACAGTCCCTAATGAAGAGCCCCTCCCCAGCATCCCTATAGTTCAAATACAGTACTTGGCAAATACATTATTACTGTGCTTTATGCTACTACCAAGAGACCCCGCCGAATGCCATGAATCTTCCAAATTAGCTGGGTAATTCCACGGTGTAGCTTCGGCAGCGTGGCCACGCTGTGACTCAAAAGCACCACCTGCTGACTCCCCACAGTAGCAGAGCCTCCCCGACTGCTATCTTCATCAAATCCTGTTTTATCTACTTGCAGCTGCTTGACGATTTCAATGGGTTTAGCAGCATCAGGGTGATAGTTTAAAAATGTCATTGCTAATAACTTTTAACTATATGCTGACAAAGATTTTTTTTTATTATAAAACCTGAAACCTACTATCTTCAGCCTAGCAATGTGAGGATGGAGGCATTTCTTTTGGAAAGGATTTCAACTTCATTTCCAATTTTATGTCAAAAATACAGCTGTAGATAGAGTTTATGTCACAGCTGATTGCAGGGCATTTAGATGTCAAACTGCTCACTTTCCAGAGAAAACAAAATAGCTATCTAAGTACAATAAAATGTGCCTGCAATTATATGTACCAGCAAAAAGTACACCTGCAGATGTTGTCAAGTGCAAAAATCTAACACTTCAAATCACTTCCAAACATGTGGAGTTTCTAAAAAGCAGACCATATAATTATAGAATCAGAGCAGTCTGTGTTGGAAAGGACTTTGAAGATCATCTGGTTTCAACCTCTCTGCCACGAGCAGGGACACCTTCCACTAGAGCAGACTGCTCAAAGACCCATCCAGCCTGGTCTTGAACACTGCCAGGGATGGGGCAGCCACAGCTTCTCTGGGCAACCTGTGCCAGTGCCTTACTATCCTCATAGTGAAGAATTTCTTCCTAATACATGAATATCTATTGTGAGTACAAAGCACATACTGCTTTTGCATTTGAAGGGATATCCACTCAGTGATCTTGAATCCTGATATTTACACTTCTGGATCGTAAAGGATTTTAATTCTTAAATAAGGACAAATAAAATCATAATTAAAGAAAATAGCAATATGGCCATCCTCTGTGTTGCTTCCCAGCCCTGCTGTCACTGCTCTTTCTTATTACCTTTCCTTTTCTCTCCTTTTTCTCTCTCTCTCTCACACATGGAAAATTTTCCTAGGGTCATTCCTCCTGTCACTATTCAGGGAAGGCTTACAGAAGTGATTCGCCTTTTGGGAGTGCAGATTAACCATTAGTGCCAGTGAATTTCACACCCTGGGCATCTCTGCCAAGAGCCCTTGATCACGAGCAGTCTCAGTGCATTCTCAGTGCAGTCTCTCTGCCAACACTTCATTTTCCATGGAGCTACAGTAAGTCACGGATGGGTCAGCAACCTAGGATGTACAGTAATTTAAAATTAGGGTGATAATTCCATGTTAGAAAGTGAGCTAGTGGGGCATAAAAACAACTCCTTTGCACCCAAGAGACAGGCGATAGCCTACTGTGCCTTTCAGGTGTCTTAGAGAGCTGCCCTTGGCACCCTGCATTGCACTGCACACGGCCAGCACCTTCCAGTAAAGGAGGGCTGGATGCAGCTCCTTTTGAAAATGTAACCCACCAGTGCCCCTCTGTCAGAGCCAGAGCACTGACAGGGCTGACATCAGGCACTATTTTTGCAGAGGAATTTCCTATTCCTTAAAGCATGACAAACTGCCAGCCCTAAGACTGAGCATCCATATTCAGAAAGATCAGCAAAACAACTCTTTCCTGACCAGAATAATTTCCTGACCAGACTTCAGATAGCTCCATAGGATTAGACTTTTTGGTATCAGGAATGCACAGTGTAGTAAGTTTCAAGAAGTGACCTGCTGAGGCTCTCCACTCTTTCAGTTTGGCTGTTGACTCCTTGGGAAAGACAGGTGAGATGAGATGCTTCAGAAGCTCCATCTGGGGCTCTTTAAGGCATTTAGAGGACTCTCGCAGCCTGCAGTCTGGGTTGACTGCCCACAGAGGGTGGAACACAGGAGAAGGCAGCTTCTCATGAGCCTTCCCCTGCCCATGTGACTCTGACCCAAGCAGCACAGATGTGCTCCTGCTTATCCTGATGCTGATGGTGAGGGCTCCTTCCATAAGGCCACACCCCCCGACTCCAGCAGGGGCTGCTGCCAGACATACAACAGATCCTCTACTTGCCATCGCTGCACTCTGTAATGCCATGATGGCAAATCATGTACCAAATGATATACTCCCCTCCTCCATTCTGGTAAAGCTCTCTCCTTCCTCAAGCCACCATAAAGAGGAGCAGCTGGGAAAGACAACACAGTAAGTCTTTATAGTACTTCCTTTAATAGCTCGAAAGTTTTCCCAGGATTACACGGTAACTACAACTATTAACATGCATATGGTGCATTACTGAGAGTGTTCCTAAGCGTGTCACAGCTATTTTACCAAGACAGATTAGAGGGCATTACTCATCTGTAGCAGTATTGTTGCTTGCCAAAGCCTTTTGATCCATCACTGTGCATGCCCTTTGTAATGATAATTTAGTAAGAGAGACTGATATTTAATAATTCACTTTTGGAACTTCCCCTTATCTGCCTTTGTGTGCTGATATGAAATGGCACCGTTTCCAAATACAATCATGCTCTTGATATTTCGGATACTGCAGATATGTGTAAACACTATTGCCTGCTTATAGCTTTGTTTTCTGTATCTAATTAATGTGATACTACTGGGATGGCACTTCAGAGACTGATGTTCTCTGATGAAGTCAGAGGAGTTGCTAGAGAAGAAGCAGTAGTTACCATAACTGCTATCTACTAGTGTCCCTTGGCTTTGACCTTTTGCATCCAACCTGGAAAACAACAGGTTAGGGAAGCTGCCAAATCTGTTCAGGCCTGTCTCCATTGTGATGACCAGAATAGCATTGGTCATCCAGTGCCATTCCTGCAACTTGGCTACTGATATGGGGCAGCTTTCAAACCCAAGAAACCAAACTGAAGCAAAATTGTGTGCAGTGTTAGCTTGACAAATCAGCTTTAAAACTCTAGTATATATACACATAAAGACTCATAGTGAGAACAGCTTTACAATAGCAGATTGTTGAAATGGCAGATTTTAACTGAATTTGGATGAGATTCTACAGAATGAATGTACTTACTGATGGAAGAACCATACATGAAGAGGTCTTTTCGTTTTGTGGGACTAAGCTACAATGATTTTGTCTATCGAATTGAAATGCATCAATTTGCCAAGTATGTCCAACTCCATCTACCCTTGCGCAAATCACATTCAGATTGATCACCCTGGGTGATGTCCATTCTTGTGCCCGTTTTTCCAGGTACGTCTGTGGATGATCAGCACAGACATGGTCTGAGTCTTGCTGGATGACATTGGTTTCTCTTGCATAAGGCATATGAATATTTTTGTATAGTTTTGATTTCAAAGTGATACGAGTTATAGTCTACTGGAGTGGTGTTTTTAAAATACAAAATAGAGAGTAAGTGTGACATGCCTGGAGCTTGTCATAATTATGAATGAGGATGTCTGAGCAAGCCAGCTGGGATAAGGATTTGTGTGCACTGAAAGAAACATAACTTGACACAGTCTGACCTCTCCTGGCACCTGGAATAAGTCTCCAGGGGACACGGTACCCAGAACACTGCCCAAATTTGGTCATGCAAGGAACTAGTTTTCTTGAAACTGCTCAAGGAAGTGGTAATGTACACGCCGTGTGAGACCAGGGGCCCCAGGGCCCAGCTCCTGCATAATCAGAATGTCGAGGGTCAGTTACAGGGAGGGGTGCGCAGGGCATGTCTGCACGTAGAGAGTTGTGAGAACCTGCAACAAGTGTGGGGCTGTGGGCTTCAGAGGCTCACATCAGAAGTGCCAGAGCCTGGGGAGGTTTGGGATGCTGGTCCTAGCTGCTGGGCAGTCTGGATGTCTCAGGCCAGGTACTGGAGGAATCTTTCCAGAAACTGGGGAAATGTGCGTGTGTGTGAAGGTTGCAGGCAAAACAGAATACAAATAAAGTGTGAAGTCAAATCTTGCTGCACAAGAACACTTCAAGAAAGCAGACTGAAGTGGTCATCATAGAATCGTAGAGTGGTTTGGGTTGGAAGGGACCTTACAGCTTATCTAGTTCTGTGCCTTGCCACAGGGAGGGACACCTTCCACAAGACCAGGTTGCTCCAAGCCCCATCCAACCTGGCCTTGAACACTGCCAGGCTGGTTGCATCAAAATGTTTATGAAGCAGCACACCCCTTCATAATAGGGCAGCTGCAGCACCATCAAGATGCTATAGAAACTGGGACAGCTCCAACAGCATGTTTATGATTGAATAGTGCTCATACAGCCATTACTGAAATTAATTTCTGGAAAAGACTAGTTACTGGCTTGCTGATGAGATGAATTCTTAGTTTTTCAGTACCTTACAAACTTCCGGTGCATTAGACAGGTGTTTGGAGCATTTCATCAAAATTGGGAGCACACTGAAATAAAGGAAATGTAGAAGGAGCTGTGCATTTAAATTCCTAGCACTGTAGAAAAATGTGCAGTGACAGAGTAATACATGGCTAAGTTCTCTCAAGTGGAAAATGTCACGCTTTGTGTGGAGAGAGAAGAGAGAAGTGTGGAAGCCAAGGGAATTCTTAATTTTCAATCTAACTCGCCTTCCAAAGTGTATCAAGTAATTTGTTATTTATTTAAAATTGATGCATTTCAGTGCATGTCCACTTCCTTTTAGTGTCAAGTAGAAAACAGGGACAGACATGCACACTGCATTCAGGTATCCTTCAAGTTCATGTATTAGGTCTCTGGATGGAGATATGCAAAAGAATAAAGCACAGGGTATAGCCAGTATCATGAACTGCTCTAGAATTCACTCGGGCTTTGCCTTTATCTGTAAGGATTTATAATTTAGTATATACAGGTCACTGAAAGTTACTATGGGGGGATGAAGGAAAAGGGGAAGTAAGAGTGTGTGTGTCTCCTGGTTTCAGCTGGGATAGAGTTAGGCTTCTTTCTAGTTTGGGGTTAGGAACCCAGTAGCCTGACAAAGGTGAGGTCCAGCTGGAGGGAAGGCTGATTGTGAGCCCCGGTGGGAACACACGCACAGTACATGTATCTTCGTGTGCATGGCCAGTCACACAGACCCTTGCACTCAGATCACCCAGCAGTTGGCCTCTGGAGACCCCCCAGCTGCATACACGCACATGTATGTATGCAGACATACATACACTGATGTACAGCATGCATGCACTGCAGTCCCTCCCATTCCTGGCACCCCAGGCATATGACTATTATGAATCCTTGCCCCTTTCCCTGTGGCAGTACTTGGCTCCATGTGCAGGTGCAGAAGACAGACCCTGAGCTAGCAAAATGGTTAGAAATTGAGTTTAATATGGCCTGTGGTGATCTGGTGTGCAGGCCATGGGCAGACTCCTGTAGTGACCAGCTATTGACATGTTACTGGGCCTCCTTTTATCCCTTTTCTCTCCATTTCTCCACACTTTTTCCTCTCTTCTCCACCTTAATCCCTCCTTTTCCACAGCTTTGGTCCTTTAAACACCCCAAGTTTTGTACAACACCAAGATGCTCATCCCGGCATCCCTGCAGGCAGTAAACCCTTCACTCCGCAGGGTGACCCAGGGAGCTGCTCCTGTTGACCCCTCAGGTGGATGGCACCCCTGGGTGACAAGAGCTGACTGCTCGCTGTGATGAGCTGGGGAGCAGAAGGGTCAGGGGCCCCTCAGCACTGACAACGTTATCAGGCTCCCTTCCACCACTCTTATTCTATGTTCCTTTGTGATAATGGAGATTCGCCTCTAATCATGTAAGCAAGCAGGGTGAAAATGCATTCTGCCTTCACGGTCCTACAGGGCACAAAACATGACTGATGTAAATCTCACTGACAGGCCATTGGGGCCGCCCAGCCCGCACTGCAGCTACACACCACACCACCGCACCGCCCTGCCATGCCGGCCCCACCCTGCCTGCCTGCCTGCCTGCCTGCCTGCCTGCCTGCCTGCCTGCCTGCCTGCCTCCCACCTCCCCTGCACGGAAGCGCGGGGCTCTCGCGAGAGGGACGGTCGCACGGTCTCTTCCGGCGGCGTGCGGCTCGGCGGGGCTGGTGCGGCCGCCATGGCTCTGTACAACTTCAAGAAGATCACGGTGGTGCCGACCGCCAAGGTATGGGTCCCGCTCCCCCCAGCACGGGGAGACCCTTCCGGCCCGGCGGCGGCTCCTGCCGCTCCTCAGGACAGCGCTGCTTCCCTCTTATCCCCACCCCCCCCGTGCTGCCGGCGTGGCTTCGGCCTTTGCTTGCAGCCGCGGGCCCCGCGGGCTCGTCCTGGGCTAGTGCTCCTGGGCCTGGCGGCGTGTACCAGGAGGTACACCAGGAGGAGAGCTGGAGGGGTTGTGTGGAGGAAGCGCGGGGTCCTGTCAGAGAGCGGCCCTGCGGCCTGAGGAGGGGTCCCGAAGCTGCCGCTCTCCTCAGCCTGGCGGAGATGTCGGCGTGGCCTCCACCAAAATCCCTCCTGATTACAGACCCGTGCCCTTGGGCTCATGGCTGCGCGCTCGCTCGCTCGAAACCAGGTTCTCTCCTCTTCTGACGAGGGAGCTTTAGTTGAAGGGGCGGTGGTGCTCGGAGCTGCGCGGGGACGGCGCTCGCAGGGCTTCACCGCTCAGGGGTGACAGATGAGCCCTTCCTCGCTCCGCTTCCTGCGGCCCCGGTGGCCCGCCCGTATGGGTTGAAATGGCAGCCGGACAGGGGGTGTGCAGCCTTAGTACTGACTGGTGGTGAGCGCCTGTCCTAACGCAGACGTGTCACACCGTGTGCGGCAGGGGTGCGCCTGCCTGGTCCGTATGCGCTTCCACCGCAATGAAGTGCGTGGCTTTAAAAGAACTTGACAATTCATGTAATTATTCATGTTTTCTTGACTGCAGGACTTCATAGATCTGACATTGTCAAAGACTCAGCGGAAGACCCCAACCGTCATTCATAAACATTATCAAATCCATCGGATTAGACATTTTTACATGCGAAAAGTGAAATATACGCAACAGAATTACCATGATAGACTCACTCAGATCTTAACGGATTTCCCCAAATTAGATGTGAGTATTTTGTCATTTGATCATAAAGGAACTTCCTTCCATGACATCAGGAACATTTCTTCAGCAGCCTGTTGGTTTAATTCGAGTCTGTTTTGGCCTGAGCAACATCTTGCTGCTTCACTATGTAGACAGTTCTGACTCATTCCTGGTAGATTTTACTGGGAGTAATGTTAGGCAAACATGTTCTGTAAAAATAGTATGTTCCTGCTAAGAAAGGAACTCTAAATGGTGCCTGTTGATGGTCACAGAAGAATGGGGTTTACAAGGTTTTAGCTGATCAGATATGTTTTCCAGAAGTTGAATGAAGAGAAATAAGGTGTTTATTTGTTCAAGTGTGTCATGTCTGCTAACTTCTGCTTTGTGTATGTGTGTGTAAATTGTGCTTGTGGTTAGAACATACTTGTGGGAAGTAAGAAATGTCATTTTGATTCCCACTCTTCAGTTCCTCAGAAGTTACTTTGACAACATAAACATTGTTCTTTGCCCCTGAAAGGGCAGTGTTGGAAACACACTGACAAGATGCGTGTAGTGTTAACTTCCCAATAGCTGCAGCTGGACCCACGTGTCCAGCAGGCCTTTTTTATAGTTGTCTGCTCACACTGAAATTCTTGACCTCTAATCATATTTTTCCCTGATGTTTTCATATCCAATAAGTATTACAGCAGAATTCCCGCAAATATCTTCTGTGTTTTGTTTAACATCGCATGATGAAATTTCTGCAGATAAATACGTGCGTGGGAGACATATTTTGTTTAAAAGATTTGAACCAAAGATGTTGCTTCCTTGGAAAGTGGAAGGATTTATATTTTAATGACCAAGCAGATTATTCTCTTTACATAAGGCAGTAATGAAAACTGTTTGCTTTATTGTCATTTGTGTTGCTTACAGGAGGAAAACAATTTTACACAGTTGCCAAGTTACAGTCATCTTAAAGAAGGAAAGTACTAGGCTGAATTTTCTTTTGTGCTTTTCTTTTAGGATATTCATCCTTTTTATGCAGATCTGATGAATGTTCTCTATGACAAAGATCACTACAAGCTGGCTTTGGGACAGATTAATATTGCTAAGAATCTGATTGACAAGTAAGGGACATCACCTTCTTTGATTTTGTACCTGCCTGGTTGATTGTAGCAGAAATGGCTAAATTATTCTTTCTCATCCTCACAGTGTTGCTAAAGACTATGTGCGGCTGATGAAATATGGTGATTCTCTTTACCGCTGCAAACAGCTGAAACGCGCTGCTCTGGGACGAATGTGCACCATTATCAAAAGACAGAAACAAAGCCTGGAATATTTGGAGCAAGGTCTGTGCTATGAATAGGCTGAAAAAAAGGCATGTGAATTGGATGTAAAATTTATTCATACATTTAATAACAGTTTGAAGAATGTGTGTATTACAGAATATAGACACAGGGAATGTAAATAGTTTCAAGATCCTCAAATACTTAGAATTTGTTTAAGTAAGTGGTTTTTTTTCTTTGAGCATTCTTTAACTTTTGTGGTATTAATAACATTTCTAAAGTGTTTTTCTTTGCTTAAAAGTCACAGCCATGCTTTTATTTGTCGTTATTTTCACTAACGTGTATATGAAAAATAGTGTTAAATATTTTCCAAACATTGCTTCTTATTTCAGGCTTATTATTTCTTCAGGTTGTGTGCCTGATTTGGTGGGGTCTTTCTAGCTAAAAGACAGGTATCTTCAGTTTTCAGATATTTAGTAACTTCCTTTTCCTGTTGTGTGTAGATACTTGTGGAATTGACAAACATGCACCTTTTCATAAATGAGCAATCACATTATGTCAGAAAAGCTGTTAATTTGTAGAGAAACAATTCAGTGTTTAACTTTTTATTCCATTTCAGTAAAAACAAAATTAATTTTTTGAACATTTCAGTGCGACAACACTTGTCTCGTTTGCCAACCATTGATCCCAACACACGAACTCTTCTGTTGTGTGGTTACCCAAATGTTGGAAAGTCAAGCTTTATAAATAAGGTATGTGAGTGGTTTTTGGTTTCTTGTTCAAAAACAATACTGGGATACCATTTAATTAAAATAAAGTAACATTTAAACAATTTGATGTCTGATGGGAGTGCTACCAAATTGAAATGTGTGGGTAGAGGTTGAATGAAGTTCCTGGAGGGAAAAGTGGGAAATTATGGTAGATTTCACTCTTAAAAATCATTATCTTTTCCAAAATAGCATGTATCCCATTAACAGATTTTCTCATAGAGAAATGCTTGCAGAGAAGACAGAATAACCATTCTTTTAGCATTTTTAGTAGCAAAGAAAGTGTAATTATAATTATGACATTCTGCTTGCAACTTGAGATTTTCAGTAGATGTGTATGAATAAATCTTGTTTTAAGGTTACCAGAGCAGACGTAGAAGTGCAGCCCTATGCATTTACCACAAAATCTCTCTTTGTGGGCCATATGGATTATAAGTATCTTCGTTGGCAGGTAAGAACTGTTACTGTTTTGCATTTTCTTTAAAGGAAAGCTGGTTATAGCGTAGTTTCCATTTTGCAAAGTCAGTTGCATTTCTGTGTCTTGAGACCTGCTGTGCAAGGGGCAGTGTGCCAAATGAGGGTAGTAGTCAAAATCTGTTAAAGAAATGTACATGTATGGGTGTTCTTTCAATGTGAGGGAGGAGTGGAAATGGAATGACTGATAAAGCCAGCTTACATTTTATGAATGTCAAATTCTAAGCCAGGTTGGGGCAGGGCTTTCCCTACTTTTCCAATACAAGAGTCTTGGTTATTCTGAAACCTTATTCTTCTCCCATTGCTCCATTTTCACATTCTCAGTTTGGCCAAGTTTACAGTCTGACTTATGACTAATGGAAATACACGTTGTTGTCTTAGAAAAGACACGATTGGTGAGAAATCAAGTTCTATAATAGTTTTATCAATTGTCCTGTAATAACCCTGACAATTATGTTAATTTTAGGTAGTGGATACTCCTGGTATTTTGGACCATCCTTTGGAGGACAGGAACACCATTGAGATGCAGGCTATAACTGCACTTGCACATCTTCGCGCTGCTGTGCTTTACGTGATGGATGTGTCTGAGCAGTGTGGGCATAGCCTGGAGGAGCAAGTAGAGCTCTTCAGAAATATTAAGCCATTGTTTGCTAACAAGGTAGGTTTGGTTTACATTATTAATAAACCCGAGGGGTTTATAACGTGATAACTTGAATTGTGATTCTTTTATTTCTTTTTATTAGCCACTTATAATTGTTGCGAACAAATGTGATGTGAAGAGGATTTCGGAACTTCCTGAAGAGAGTCAGGTTAGACAACTACTCCCACCTCTCTTTACAAAAATATGGTGTACAACTGTCATGCACAACTATCAATTTGTATTGGGCAAAACCTTTTATATGACCATTTCTTTATCTAACTGCTTATAGTGCAATGGAAAGTAGCTTTCCAGGTCTTGACCTATCTCTTTTTAAGACTTGTCTAATGTATATTATTGCCTTAATATTGTACATGCCAAACAAGAAGCAAGTCATTAATAGTTTCAGAAATCTCTGATGCAGTGAGAACATAGAGTTGCTACTGTAGTTGGAAGTGAAAAAAAAAACAACCAATCTGAACAGATTTGTTCAGTAGTAACTTCAGTAAGAGTTCAGAGGCAGTGAGCACTGGATTTGAGAGGTGTTGCTCAGCAGTTGCAGTAGAAGCTCCCACTGGGCAACACTCCATGTATAGGCAGAGTTAATTCATTTTTATGTACAGGTTCAGGGACATGCAGAATTTATGTTTCTTTTGTTATTTTTCCCCCTATGGATCATTTATAGGTGTCTTTTAGAAAGTAGTTACTTGCTTATAAAAGAAGTAACAGACATGCTTATAAAAGAAGAAACAGATTAAATACAGAACTGCAGTTGTAAAGTTTCTGTCGCCATTTTAGAAACACATTCTAATAAAATAGTAACTGATACTGGATTAAGATTCCTGTTCTTAATGGGTTGGTATATTAAGAGTCGGGCAGAATGTCATTCTTTGATACCTTTTCTATTTTAGAAAATATTTGAAGCTTTTGAAGCAGAAGGATTGTCTGTGATAGAGACAAGCACTCTAACAGAAGAAGGTGTAATTCAAGTTAAAACAGAGGTAGGTCTCTCTTTGCTCAATTTCATTTTAGATGAATAGTTGACATTTTGTCTGATGAATTTCATCTCAGTTAACCTGCATTGTAGTGATAACCTTTTAGCATGTTTTCCTTTGTGGGCTGTTGAGCCTCAGTGGATTCGTCTGCAAATGGAAAAATGTGTCTTAATACAAACCATAAGTTTTTTAAAAATGGGGGGGGGGGGTTGTTGCCAAATCCTGTTACATTCTCTTATTGTCAAGTCATTATGAGAAAAAGGATCATATGTATTTTCCCATTATACTTCTTATATGAAATAATTCAGTGCTTTCTTGAGATACAAGAGATTAGACAGGAGATGAGGCGTGGAGCTAGATGCNAAAAATGGGGGGGGGGGGTTGTTGCCAAATCCTGTTACATTCTCTTATTGTCAAGTCATTATGAGAAAAAGGATCATATGTATTTTCCCATTATACTTCTTATATGAAATAATTCAGTGCTTTCTTGAGATACAAGAGATTAGACAGGAGATGAGGCGTGGAGCTAGATGCTTGTGACTGAAAGCCTGCTGCGTCATTTGTTGTATCAGAAAGGCTTCATTACTTACCTAGTGTTGCCATGTTGCACTTTCAGGCCTGTGACAGACTGTTGGCCTATCGTGTTGATACTAAAATGAAAGGAAATAAAGTGAATGAAGTGCTGAATAGATTACACTTGGCCATGCCAACCAAAAGAGATAACAAGGTAGGCCACGTCTTAACACATGAACAGATTAATATGGTGAAATTTGCTTATTTTTTAACTGCCTTTGCTGCTGGGATGTGGTATTCTTTGGAAACCCAGTACTCTGCAGTGGTGATTTATAGCATTATAAAATAACCGATTTAAACTTTTTTCCCTCTTTTCTATTGGGGTGGATCATTCAATTCAGGAGCGGCTGCCCTTTATACCTGAGGGCGCAGTGGCACGTAAGAAACGAATGGAAGTAGACACACCCAGGAGGAAACTGGTAAGTGACATCTCTTCATTAGGAAATCAGCTGATGGGTTTAGAATCTGGTATATTAGCCCATAGATTTTAAATTAATGGTACCTAAAGCTACGTATGTCTTTGCAGGAGAGAGATATTGAACTTGAAATGGGGGACGATTATATTTTGGATCTTCAGAGTAAGTACTATATCAGAGTCAGTATTGCTGCTAAGCAGTAAATTTTGGCTATTTCAGTCATAAGAGAAAATGCTTAAATCTGCCTCCTTCCAACTAAGTAGGCCACCATTTTATTGAATATTGTACTTCTTACTTCTCTTCCAGAACTGGTCATTTGCAATGACTTTCGGTTGTTGTAACATTGCTCGGATGTTTCCCGTTTTAGCATCACAGCCATATAATGGCTAGTCTGATGATTGAGTTGGGTTTTCCCTTCCATTTTATACTATCCAACCTCATTAATTCTTGATGCTGTCTTTGTTGAGAAAGTATCAGTATGGGAGAGACTGTATGTCTTGTGTTTCAGCTGGATATCTGTTGTTTATTACGGCTTGGTCGTGGATCATGTCATTACTGAATGGTATTTGATGGTAGGACGGAGATCAGAAGTTTTGTGACTGTCAGAGATGTAACCAAGTTCTTGCCACTTCGCTTAGGGATATGGCACTTTTTTAAATTTTGATCTGAGTGTTTTCTGTCATTGAATGGTTCAAATTTTTTTTCTGTGTTAATTTTTGTTATATTTTAAGAATACTGGGACTTAATGAACTCCTCTGAAAAATACGATAAGATACCAGAGATCTGGGAAGGCCATAATATACTTGACTACATTGATCCGGATATAATGAGAGTGAGTTTTCCATTATTCTTTTTACACTTTGCTTGCCTTTTTATCCCTTTATTTGCTTAATGTAAATTACTGTATATGTAGATTAAAAACTGTCACATTTGTTCTACATTGTTTGCACTTGTCATGGGAAAAGATGCTGTTTTCTGAATGAAAAAGGACAGATTACCTTCTCAGAATGATCATGATGTTCTCCATCCCAAAACATGAGGTTTGCAGTAGAAGTTATAATTCTTCATTCTTTGAGTGCAGCCAGAAGGAATGTAGCTATCAACTTTTCTGTATTATTAATAATAGGAAATTGACCCATCAAATTTATATCTGCTAGAATATGATGTTAAAGAAAAGGGACTGAGTTCTCAATTTATAACATTTTTATTTAATAATTACACGTTCTTATCTCTTGCTGGTTGTTGAGGAGAAGCAGCGAGTGCAGACCCTGCTGCTTGCCAGTTGTGCAGTTGGGTTCATCTGAATTGCTGGCTCATGCTAAATGGAGAAATAGAAGGTTTTTTCAGAACGTGTTTCCAGAAACAGCACAGTTCACAGGATAGCACATCTGCATTCACACAGTGGGCAGCTTTGGGGCCGTCATAGAAACACAGCCAGACTGTAATGGAATGTGATCAAATAAGTCTGCATAGTTGTATGCCCCACAGGTTCACAGTAAGCTGTATCACCAGCTGCATATAAGTGTGGCTGATGGGGGTCTGTTAAGTGATGTAGCTCCTTCTTTGAAGGGTCTGCATGTTCTCCTGGCTCTGGGCCACACAAAATGTCACATTTTGGATGGTAATGTCACATTCTGGATGGTGAGCATCTTGATTTTCATTTCATCTCTTCAAAATCTAAGAAACTGGAAGAATTGGAGAAAGAGGAAGAGCTCAGAGAAGCTGCTGGAGAATATGACAGTGAACCAGAAAGTGAAGATGAAGAGATGATGGAAATCCGGCAGTTGGCACGACAGATCCGAGAAAAGAAGAAACTGAAAATCCTGCAGTCAAAGGAGAAAGATACTCGAGGTCCAAGGATGCCTAGAACAGCTAAAAAGGTGAGTAGAAAACATGCTATCAAAGTCTTGCTGATGTTTAATAACTTTAAAGGAATATACAAGAACATCAGGTAGTGCAGCTGTCAACCTTTTCTCATGTTTGCCCCTCTCACTCGCTGTTTGCTTTTGCTGTTCTCCCAAGAGTTCTGGCCACTACTTGATTGTGGAGGCCAAACCAGATGAGTGACAGTAGCCCTTCTTGGTTTGGGTCACACGAGTGTGTCTCATGTAAAATTCCACATATGTATTGCAGAAAAAATTCTCAAGAATATAATTCAGCTCATCTGATTGGGTCACATCATATATTGTTGTTATTATTGTTGGTTTTTTAAATTCATATAATGAGGAGAAGCTCTTGTGAACAGCCCAGGGCAGTTACAAATAATAACAACAAGACATCTTGAGAAAAGGTATCTAGCTGATGTGGCACCCAGTATTTCTTACCTTCCCTGAAGTGTTTCCTTTAGGAGGGGAGGAGACATTTCTGACTGAAATGACTGCTCTTGGTCACCTTCCCCTAAAAAAAGGCAAACTGTTTGAAAGATCTTTTCGGGAATGCTGAGACACTGCAGGCCTGAGAAGGGGATTTATGGCTGCAGAGAATTCAGTTGCAGTAGATGAAATAGGAAGTTATGACTTTCATCACCTGCCTGTGGGATGTACCAAAATGTGTGGTCGATATAATGGCTTATGGTGGTATATTAAGGCAAGAAATAAAATAGAACCATACTTTCTGGGAAGAAACATGTTCTCTTACCTGTTTTCTTACAGGTCCAGCGGAAGGTGCTAGAGAAAGAAATGACAGATCTTGGACTTGACATGACTAACAAAGATGATGTAAGTTTTTGCTGATTAATCACAATGCTTATCTAAAGGAGATCAGTTTCATCACACACTGGATTTCCCTGAGCATGTTTGAGCATGCATATTGTAGTTAGCACAGGTGAGAGGTCGGATCTATTAATGAGAAAATAGGAAACTCAGACAAGGCAGTACTGGAATTTTTGAGTGACGTGATCAAAATACATTGTGTAGGCTGAAAAGACACCATTTATCACTAATCACATATATATATACACACTGCTTTCTATTGGGACTCCTTTGGAGTTTGTGTAGGATTGAACAGAGTTTGGCTAAAGACATTTGATTTTGTTGAATGAGCCACTGCTATGTCTGACATAGTAATAATGACAGATCAGGCTTTTTAGAGTTCATGAATTCTGTGAGTTGTAATTGAAGTTTTTGAGGGCAGCTGGCTTCTCTAGATGTAAGGCAGCTTCAAACACAGATTTGCCTGTGGGAGACATTTCATTTTTATAGCAGTCTTTAAAAAATGCATTTTGTACAGCAAATCCCTCAGTGTTATGGAACCAAGGAGTGTCGATGCTACGCATCTGAAGGAAGCATTTGCACTGTTCTGAGCTGACGTGCCATGTTGAGTTAGGAACGATGGCAGTGAGAAGGAATTTAATACTTATGCTGTAGTATGGTAAATCTTCATGTCTGAAATTCTTTAGGGCTTTGTCCTACAAACAGGGCGCTAATCACGGAAGGTTTCTTCATTGCTGCTTTGCTGTTGCAGAATTGCTTCAGTATTGCTATCCATTAATTTGTGTCTCTTTATCGTTATGTACAACTCTACTTGGAAAAGAAATCGGCACTGGAGTGAGTAACTGTGAAAAGAGGATACTGATATTTACCAAGCTTTGTACTGTACTGGAGTACGGAAAGGCAGTGACCAGCAGTTGACAGGGTCTTCATGTTACTATGGAATAACCAATACAGTGTATCACAGCAGTCCACTTCCTGGCTTTTTGTATGGAAGTGGATCATGTCTGGGATCATTGTTTCTGAGTTTCATGATTAAAATGATGTCTCAAATTTCAGGCCCATTATGTGAGAAGGTCACGTAGTACTACAAGGAAACGTAAACGTGATGAATCTGAAACCCCTAAATCTGTGGCACGCAGTCGCAGCTCCTCTCGCACACCACGGGATGTTTCTGGTCTTCGTGATGAAAAGGTTTGTTAAAGTTACTTACCTTTACAGCAATTAAATCTTAACAGATTAAGTATTGGGCCCCCCAACACAAGAGGGATGTGGACCTGTAGGAGCAAGTCCAGAGGAGGTCATGAAGATGCTCAGGGCTGGAGTAGTACCTCTGCTGTGGAGACAGGCTGAGAGAGCTGGGCTTGTTCAGCCTGGAGGAGAGAAGGCTCAGAGCAGCTTCCAGTGCCTTAAGGGGCCAACAAGAAATCTTGACAGGGGCTTCTGACAAGGACGTGTAGTGATAGGACAAGGGCGAATAGCTTTAAACTGGCACAGGGGAGATTTTGTATTAAATACTGCAAAAACAGTCTTCACAATGATGGTGGTGAGGCACTGGCACCTTCTCACTGGTAGTCAGAAGCTGTGGCTGCCCCACCCTGGTCTGGTGTGAGGTGTTCCTGCCCATGGAAGGGGGACTGGAACTGTATGAGCTTCAACGTCCTTTTCAGCGCTAACCATTCGATGTCTGTATAATAAATCAGCTTGATTATACTTAATGCAGCTTCTGGGAAACATCACACTCTGTTTGTCCAGAGTTTATCTTCAGTTCATTTGAGCTCCATACCTCAAGAGTGCGTTGTTCATTCTTACAAATATACAGTCTAAGGAAGTACATAGTAAATTTTTGTCTCAAATGCAGGTATGAAGGAAGAGATCTACAAACTGGAGTTCCTCCTTCAGTAAGTTAGTGATTCTAGGAATAGTACAATCATAGCGTTGGAGTACTGGAAAAACAACAGTTCCACTAAGGAGGATTAGCATCATTTGCATCAAGCCTGTCCTAGAGTATATTGGGTGTTCATGTCCTTGTTAAAACTGGCTAGATAGTGGTTTCTAAAAGGTAAAGCTGGTTACCTGAGTAACTGAGGAATGTTTGTTTTTAAATAGATGGTGAAGAAGGTCAAGATTATGGCAAAGAAAGCTCAAAAGAAGATGAATCGCCTGGGCAGGAAAGGGGAGTCAGACAGACACATATTTAACTTGAGGCCAAAACATCTGCTGGCTGGAAAGAGAAAATCTGGTAAAACACAGAGAAGATAAAGGAGTCTTCTGAATTCAGAATAAAAACTCTTGTCTGTGAAAACTGTTTTCTAGTCCTCTTTTCCTTTCTAGTATTACAGTGTTAAAAAAGTGCATGGTTCTTGTTAGTAGCTTAGATACCTGAAGCTCAGAGAGGGAAAGGTCTCATACCTTGATCTTGCAGAATGCTTTATCTGTTCAAGGCAGAAGACCGACAAAAGTGAAATACTCCCTTTTTTTCCGTGGCTGGTCAAGAACAAGGTAGGCATTACCCAGAGGTTAGTAAAGTTATGCATTATAAGTATGCTTCCTGAACACTACACTTAAAATGCAGAGATTTAAAGATTAAATGGGAATCCAGTGAAATGGGATGTTAAAAACAGCAAGAATCCTTAAATTATTATTATCACTATTAAAATACAACAAGGTAAAAAAAGTTTGGAAAGGAAACAGTCCAAAGTTTTATCTTAGGTATTTTAATTACAGTCTTTAAGATAGTATTTTATTTTAAAAGTATTTTAAGTATTTGGAAAGTACTGTAACGCATTACTTGGGCAATGTGGCTGATTGCACTGAATTGAGTGGTTACACTGCATCTGTTCCCTCACCCACGATTATTTTCAAGACAATACATCAGGTCAGATAAACATAAAACAACCTTTGCTCTAACAAAAACCTCGAACCCTGGGAGATGCTGGCACATGGGAAGCTTCAGCGCTGCAGTCACAACTGGGACATGAAAGAGCATGTTAACCTCTGGGAAAAAGGAGTTTTACCTTGAAACCAAACACAGACTGATTACAACTGTTTTACACGCAGCAAGAAATGGTATGAAAGGCATACTGTTCCAGCAAGACACCTCTGGGAGAAGTTAACTTCAGAGATGTATGTTGAGCTATCTGCTAACAGAAGACATCACAATTGATGAACAAAATAAACCACAAAGCCTAAGAATCATTAACTCAAATTTGAGACACCCTGTATTATTTCTCTTACTTTATAAAGCCTTTTTCTTTATAAAGCCTTGACATCAAGATCAAAAAAGATTAGCTCTTGCACCCTGGTGCAACTTCTGATGACCCCAAATCAAGATCTGATGTAAGCTCACAAGCAGTTATCTTGAATTTTGGAGTATAAGGAGTTTGAGCAGTCTGGAAATGACCATTACGGTAGATGCTGTGTGAAAAAAAGGCTTGTATCAGGATGCCTTTGTTTTGTGCAAGTTGGAGAAAACCCACTGAATTCCTGTCTTAGACAAATCCTGTTTGTGTGCCCTGCAATTAACACCCTCCTTTTTTTTAAGGCATGTCCAGTATCTAGGCATTGACTGACCAGAAAAGGTTGGTGGGGAAAAAAAACAGCATTGGGGCAGAGGGGGTGTTTGGGTTATTATCTAAAGCTATGACATGTATTGCNGCCCTGCAATTAACACCCTCCTTTTTTTTAAGGCATGTCCAGTATCTAGGCATTGACTGACCAGAAAAGGTTGGTGGGGAAAAAAAACAGCATTGGGGCAGAGGGGGTGTTTGGGTTATTATCTAAAGCTATGACATATATTGCAGCACTTGAAAGGGAAACTGTCCACACAGACAATCTAATTACTTAAGCTTTTATGTGCTCAGTTAATTATAGAGTACGCTAGCTGAAGAGATTTGCTTTCTGCAATTAAAGTCATCCTGATTACTTTGAATTAATTGGGTTTTTCTTCAGGCAACCTATCTGCTCAGCATCAGTGCAGAGCTTGCATCCGTGTGTCTTTGCTGCTGGATAGGGGCCAGGCCCACCGGAGGAGCAGGACAGGGTATGGAGTAGTGCAAGGGAGCAAGAGCAAAGTGGGCACATGCAGGCTGAGGATCTTCTGTAACACACCAGGAAATGGAGAAGAATGAGCCCAGATGTTTCTTATGTTGCCTCTAACCATTTTACATGAGATCAAGGGTAGCTCTCCCAGGAGAAACAGGGCTGGGGGACAAAAGGTGAAGACAGGAAAAAGAAACATTGGCTAGAAGCACCTCCGTATGAGAACACGTTACTAAACATGCTCCAAGTTTTCTGCAGCCAGTAACTGAGTCACAAGCTACCATTGTGTCAATGAGACAGCACATCACTGCCAGCCTTCAGCATCTTTTCCCCCAGTTACTTACATTCGGTGTATTTTCTCATGATCAATGAATTTGTTCAAGTTATGCAAGTTATCCCACCACTTAAAAAGAAAGGTCTCTGCAATGAGTTTAAACCACGGAGTAATCTTAACTTCATCCCTGGAAGCTTTGTCCAAGAGCTGTTTCAGTTCCTTCTGTGTCACGTAGCAGTGGCTTTGGATCTCATTAGGGTCGGGATTCACTGTTACATCCTTCTGTACAAATAAGATATAGTCTATCTCATGTTCTCCCCAGATCCCATCAGACTTGGCCTTGTAGTGAATTCGTGTCAGGTACTGGATTTCTTCTGGAGTCACCTGCAGCCAAAACACTTGTCAGAGCCAGTGCCAAACTGAACAGTTGCATGGCAGTAGAACTCCCA
>NDXB01007459.1:31127-44192 GCA_002631895.1 Agapornis roseicollis | reverse complement strand
AAAAAAAAAAAAAAAAAAAAAAAAAAAAAAGAAAGATAGAAAAAGTAAGTGTTCCTGAAAAGAAAAAGCAGACTCAGATAGAAGAAGGTGGAGATCCTGGTTGGAAGAAAGATCCATGAAGTTGGGGAAGATCCTGGAGATTAAGGAGATGTGTGGGGATAAATGTAGAGTGATGTCCAGGGACCTGGCCAGAGTCATCTGAGACGTAAATGGAGGAACAGCATGGATCAGCATGGCTTTCTGCCTGACCTTGTTGGGCCAGCAGCCACTTCCCTGTGGGGAAGGATAGTTGAGACCCAGTGATCTCAACACTGTCAGAGGGGTGAGCACGTGAGCGTGAAATAATCCTTTCAGGTTAAACTCACATCTCACTGGTTCTTACATAAATTCTGTATCTCTTACAGTCTGTTGCTTACTCAATCTCACCCATGGCCAGAGGGAGACTGATCCCAGATGTGATTCCTTGGTGTCACAGGAAAACAAGTTCCATCAAAGCAGTACTTAAAAACTGTGGGTTTCATAAAAATGACAGCTGGGGAAACAATGAGCTGGTGGGAAGAATGAAAAGATTGTATAAGAGGAGAAACATGATCCACTAAATTAGTAGTCGTGGAGGTTGGGGCATGTGTATCATGGATGACCTACCTAAAGGTGTAGAGAATAAGTCTTATGAAGAGGAGCTGAGGGAACTGGGGTTGTTTGGAGAAAAGAAGGCTCCAGGGGGACCTTGTTGCTCTCTACAAAGAAGTTGTATGGAGGTGGGTTTCAGTTTTTTTCTCCCACAGAGGAGGTGGTAAAAAGAGGGGAAATGACCTCAAGTTGCACTAGGAGGGATTTAGATTGGATATAAGGAAAGTTTTTCCCCAGAAGGGTTCTCAAGCACTGCAACATGGTGCCCAGGGAAGAGGTGAAGTCACAGAGATGTGTAGAAAATGTGTGAATGTAGACATGATTTAGTGGTGGATTGGGCAAATGCTAGGTTAAAGGTCTCACTCAATGATCTTAAAGGTCTTTTCCAATTTAAACGACTTTATGATTCTATGACTAAAGTAGATTTCAGGGTTCCCTTTTTGCCATATTTTCATAACATGGAGTTTTAGTTATCTGGTAAAGGGGCAGAAGAGGGTAGTGAGTCTGGTCAGTTCTCCTTCACACTCACCTTGTCTATCCCTGTCCTAAATTTACACAACAGTTGAACACAGTCTGAATAGAGCTGATGCGTCTCCCAGATAGATTTTGCTAACCACAAACATGTATCAGATGCTTTCCATAGCTGATGGTGACACAACACAAATTTACCTTCAGAGGACTTGCTACCTCATCTGCAGACAATCCAAGATAAACAGCTTAAAGTAAGATGTCTGCTGAAAGCAGCTAAAGTAGGTACTGGCCTCATAAATGGTGTCTAATAAATACAAGGCAGTTTGTTGGCTTGTAGAAAAGGAACAGCGTTAGCTACAAGGCCTAGCAAGTTGAGAGTGAGAATTAGGCCAGATCCATGGACAGCACAGCCTCTTGACAGCTTGGAAGAAAAGGTAGTGCCATTTTATACCTATGATTGAGTTACTTATGTGACATCCACCATACTTGTTTACACAGAATTATCTATCTTTTCTCTTACTTCTCTCTTTGTCACAGTTTAATGTGACACCATATTGATTAGATTTCCAGAGCATACTACTGCAGATGTATTTATATTGCTGTTTCAAATTATTTACAGTAACTAATGTTGTAACAGGAATATAATTTTGGAAATATAATACCAGTCAATAGCAGTAAAGATCCTGCTAATGGCCAGAACTCCTTGTACCATGGGAATAAGTTGCCACTAACAACTTATCATCTGAAGGCCCTATCTTAATTTGATGTAAGCTGGCGTAAAACCAAATTTCAGTACTCAGTGGAGCTCTACAGAGTTATCTCAGCTGAAAGTCTATCTGTCCTAATTACCCTGATAGCAAAGTTGAGTAAAGTACAAGTAAGATCCCTGCAAAATAACAAATTGTTCTGAAACTTGTCCTGGAGTAGGAAACCAAAGTTCCTGCTTTCCCTCTTTCAAGGAAATGTCCCCCCTACTGCAGAAACAGTTAAACCAACAAGTATTGATTTATTTCTATGAAACATTTGCCTCTCCCAGGAGTGGAGAGGTAGATTGAGCTGGTTTTAATCCAATGTAAAAATACATTTTCCAGAAGGCTTTGAAATTTTGTAAGAAGGCTAATAACTTTATAGTATTATGTTTCCCTAATGCATACATTGCCTAGACATAGAACAAACACTAATGATTTTAGCTTTGTAAAAGACCTATCAGAAGAAAAAATGTAACATATTTGGGATTATCCAAGGTTAATGCGGGATGTTATACCAGAAGCTGGAACGGCATATATATCCAGTGCATTTACTGAGAAGTGGATTCTCCTTGTAGGGTTATCAGCAAAAGAAGAAGCAATTGCACACTTTAATTCCTAAAGTTTTATCTATGAAACCAAAATAAAGACAAGAAGTATATCGTTTCTACCTGAATACCAGCTCATTTGTGAATATCAATGTAATGACATTTTTTTGCATAAACCTGCAATTTTTAGTTTGCAAATTTCACAAGAATGAATGAAGTCTAAATTAATGAAATCTACAGTCTGTCAGAAAAGCAAAGCTTTGATCAAAGCTCTGCTCTGTAAGATGATGTGTTTATTAATAAATGAAAGAAGTTCCAAACAATCCTTTAGTGCTAATAGAACTGAGTTGCTTTATCTCCAGATCCATTTGTAGATCTATTTGCAGACTCTTTGTACGTTCTGTAACAGTTGTGGAAAAGGCATATTTGTTTTCTGAATTTAGGACAGCCTCTGCATTGTGTAGGGACTTTTGGTTACTTAAAAATTCTCATAAGAGACAAAATCTCTCAAAAGAGCAGTCTGAAATGTTTGCAGGATTTCAAAGCAGTGGTTCAAGATGTAGACCTTTTTCTCCACAAATGAAGCATGCAAATGATCTGGACATTTGACAAAAACCTTAAGTTTCTGCAGAAGGGCAGCATCAAGAGTAAAATCTTCAAGTCCATGTAAAGCAATAGTGTTCAGGGAAACCTGACCTTTCAAAAAATCTTCCTCTTCTTATCATAAGCCTACTTTCATCTGGAACTGATTAACCCAGTTAATCAGTTTGGTTATAAACATCAATCACTATAACGTCTGACTTAAAACTCCAGATACTTATTTTGCTGCCAGTGGATTAGAGCACTGGATGCATTCAGTAGCCTGTACCTAGTTGTTGAAGACCAAAAAGTTACCTGAGTACGTTAAATCCATTTAAAGAGTACTGCACTCCTTAAAAAAGGTCTGAAAAGTGACAGTTTCAAATGTAAACAATGAAGAAACTTTTGAGATTTGTAATATATTCCCTACAGCTAAGTAAACCATGCAATTCTTCAGGGTTTGTGAAATTCCTGATTAGATCAGATCCCCAAAAGGAAGAAAACATTTATCTTTTGTTTCTTATGTAAATGTTTAAAAATATATGTCATAGATGCACAGTATGGCCAGAATAAATACAGATTTTTAGGTAGGAACATGGATTTAAAGATATGCATGGAGACAAAATACATGCAAAAAAATCCATGATAAATCTTCAAAAATGCTAATGAAATTCAAGTAATGTGAATTATCAAATATAGTGAGGAAGCAAATATATCAAAGCAGTGTGGTTTTTTTAGGCAGAGCTTCATTTATTTGTAAAGCAAATGTATTGCAGACAAGTAACAAAAAACTGGAGTGTTCACACACACATACGCTTAATGGAAAGTTAAGATTTTAGAAGCAATGCACATGAAGCATCTGAGATGATCAGTAGAACTCCCACAAGATGTTACACCATATTTGTTTTTCAAGAGAGCTACATCCAATGACCAAAACATTCCCTTAACCACTAGTCAATATCTTACGACTTTTAGGCTGAGAATTTGCACATAAATAATAATTATAGAATTACAGAATGGTTAGGGTTGGAAAGGACCTTATGATCACCTAGTTTCAGCCTGCCTACCATGGGCAGGGATGACTGATGCTGGACCATGTTGGCCAAGGTTCTATTCAACCTGGGCTTTAAATAATGACGGGACAAAGTTCATTTGGTTTTGTAGAGTTTGCTCACATATTAAAAACTTGTTGATATTGCACATACATGCAAAAGCCTGTATACACAAAACATAATTCATACGTGAACATATAACGCAATGACCATTCAGGTAGAACAAAAATATAATCAAATACATATGAAGAGAGAGAAATATAACCTAGAAGAAAAGCTAAAGGAAGTACAAATGAAACAAGTCAGTAAGTCAAATTCCCATAAGGAGAACAATATTATGAAAATAACTGGGAAATACAAGCAGGAAAAAAAGGTTTCTTAAATTGAAGATTAAATGTATTTGTAATATTAGATCTGTGGTCTACCATGTTAAAGAATACAGCTGAACATGTAATCTCAGATATAAAATCTGTATTTGCTACCAATCATAGCAATGATTGACCACAGTCTGATTGCTGCAGGTTTTAATGTTTTGCAAGATGGTGTGATATTAAACCATACTTGGAGCCATAACCACATTCTAAAAGTATGATGACAAACTAATTTTTTTAAAGATGTTAAAAAGATGCTGTAACAGGCTTAGGAGTCAAGTTCTGATCCATATTTGCCACCATTAAATTACAAGGCAGCACTCTGGAAACATCTGTGAGCTAAAATATTATTTAAGAGAAAATTTGGACTTAGGCTTCCCCATCGTGAGATTTATGTTAATAACAGGGAATCTGAAAATTACTGTAAAAATCAAACTGATAGAGGATCACATGAATGAAAACCTTTCAGTCACTTAAGTACAGATTTGCTTTGACACAAGGAGTAGGAAATAAAAAATGTTCAAAAGAAACAGAGCACACCTTCACTAATTTCTAAAATAAGGAAAGCAAAGGAATTTCCAAAATATGACACAGAAGAGACGTTGAAGAAATCAGGGGATCAAACAGTGTCAAAAGTAAAGATGATGCAGCAGCATTACAACAGTTAAATTCATGAGATATTTCTGTAGGAAAGGAAGCCTACTAAGAATGACAGAAATACTGATGCATGCTTCTGTTACTAATACCTATTTCTTCATTGGATAGAGGTAATAAAAAAGGAAAGGAGACCTCGAAGAAGGTATTTTTACAATGTACCAGGTAGTGGAACACATGGGTCTATATACATGTTAACTGTTAAAGTGAACTGTTACAAGGAACCTAAAAACATATCCATATAACAGAAACACAGACATAAGGACTCTTTAATTTTTTGCAGGCTTTTTGCTGTCACAGTGAGTGTTTATGTATTTCTCTATTCACAAATTTTATTCCCACAGAGGTAAAGATAGTAAGGAGGGGCATGGGAAACTGAGAGGAAGCATAGACAGGACACCTGACCCAAACTAGCCAAAGGTGTATTCCATACCACAGCATGTTATGCCCAGTACAGAAACTGGGGACAGCTACCCAGAAGGGCTAGATCACTGCTCAGGTCGGGCTGGGTATCTGTGGTGGGTAGTGAGCAGCTGTATTCTCTTCCCTTGTTATTTCCTTTATCATTATTATTATTGGTGGTAGCTGTAGTGATTTATGTTATAACTTAGTTACTAAACTGTTCTTATCTCAACCTGTGGGAATTAACGTTCTTTTGATTCTCCTTCCCATCCCTCTGGGAGATGGGGAGGGAAGAAGAGAAAGGAGTGAGCAACCAGCTGCATGGTTCTGAGCTACTGGCTAGTCTTAAACCACGACAAGATTATATCTATTTCAACCACTGTGGCTTTGGGATGTTAGGAAGTAGAATGAAGTTGATCAACCCCCCAAAATATTAATAAATAACCATAACAAAAATAAATACATATTTCACTGAAAATAGAAAGTTAATGTTGAATTCAACAAAGTTAAGTTGCACTTCTAACAGAGTTCCAACTAAATCATAGATGTGGGGATTACCTGAAGGGATTTGGGAGTGAGATGGACAGCATTAAGAAAAGAGTTGAGAAGAAAGTTAATAATTTAAAATTTGTTTGAACACTTTTGATAAGGAAAGGAAGCATTGCCTACTATTTATGCAATTTTATTAATAGACATCTCATACTTTATAAAAACCAGACTTTCCCTCCTTTCCCACGTTGAAGTGCTTGTTAATCTACAGGAAGAAATTCTTAATCTTCTGGAAAAGTTTTCAAATAATGGATAGAAAGTGAAGAAGCAGAATGTTGCTCTGCCCAAATGTTACTCACAAAAATCTCCAAAATAATCTTGGAATTCCCAGTATGAATATATCTCTGTTTAGATAATTTAACCAATTCAACAACACCCCTCCCCTAGCATGGGAAAAAAAAAAATAAAAAAAGAAGAAGAGAGATAGTAAAATAATCCACTGAAATCTTTGGAATCTTCTTACTAACCTAAGCATGTTTTGTATCAGACCTCTAAAGGTTCAATACAAGTGCTTAGACCCATAAGTACAGTTCACATATAAAAAGAAATTAAACATTATTAGGATAATTCAGCTCAGAAAGAAAGGAGAACATTAGAGCACATTATAAAATCAATGGAATAAGGGAGGGTAATCACTTTCTTTAATTGTTTTCCTAATTGAGAAGGAGAAACAACTGCTAAGAATGGATTTTGCCAAACACAGTCACAGTTAAGTTGCATCTTACACCATTAAGTGTTTGCAGATGCAAACTGAAATATTACCTAATTCTTGCAGAGCACTTTTCATCAAGGTATCTCAAAAGGGCTTTAAAAATGATATAACGTCATCCATTCCACTGCTAGAAATAGAGGCATGGAGAAGTGAAATGACTCACAACACACAGAAGCCTTGGAAAAAAATCAAGATTTCCGTTTCATTCAGTTAGTGTTCAGCCCTGTAGGCTGTATTGCTTTCCCAAGCCAATGTATGCCATTTCTTAAAGAAATCAGAAGGAAAAAGTGATGGTAAGCAAGTATAAAGAATTACTACAATAAATAAACCAACCAGACACTGTAGCTCTTTGCAAAAGCAGCCATAAAAAGGCTGTTTCCAGATGTGAAGGGCCAGTTCCCTGTAAGGCGCACTGGAAAAACCTAACACTGCAGTAAAGTGCAAGCTTTCCTACAAAGATCAGATCTTTTCTGTGGAGTGTGACTGTCCAGAACATATATTCAGTTTGTATCAGGGCAGTACATTAAAGGTTATACTTTAAAGGGTCTTAGGTTATACTTTAAAGGGTCTTAGTCAGACAGTTTAATGTCCACTTTAACCCTTCAGCTTAGGCCGAGGAGAATATATGAGAATTCAAAGATTTAATTAATGTCCCTGATGTAAGAGTCTCCCAGACCCCATCATTCAGGGAGCACCAGATACAGACATGTCTCTTGAATATGTCTTTGTGTCTTTATTGATCTTTCCCAAAAAGATTGATGTGCAGATAGTGATCTTAAACAGAGAAAGGTTGATACAAGTTCTAAGGAACTCAACCAAAATGGTGTTACCTGGATTTTCATAGTTGCCAGGCTCAAGTTCAAGCTGCATATAAAACTGTACATACAAGTGATCTAATTATGCATGCAAATACCTTGTCAGTGCTCCAGCTGATTATTTGCCTGTGTAATTCTTGCAGTAAAGAAGAACATATTATACCCAAGCATTTTTATACATGCAGCTCTAAAAGGCTGAAGCTCATCAAGCAAACAATTTATTCTCTAAGGACGATAAAACTGAAAAACAGCAGAATCAGCAGCTGTATGATCATCCAGTAGGGGCCAGGACCACCTGCTCTGAAAGGCCAGAGACCTTGCAATTAAGGCAAAATCTGCTCGGAGGGCAGGGAAAGTTTCTTCTTGATTCTCAGTGCTTAAAAGTTGGTGCACACCAAGGAGGACAAGAGCTTTGACCCCTTCAGAACTCTGATTATTTTATATAAATACATGACAGACCCTTTGCAAACCTCTGAAAGTATTGACTTTAATAATAGACTAGGGAATTATTGCCACTCTTTTCAGAGCACTGTATGGAAATACACTTTCTTTAACATGTTTTAGTTTCTAAGTCCACCTTTAGTGGATATCCTCTTAATCTCATGTTAAAGAGGAAAGAAGAGGATATGCAGGCAAAGACCTGAATTGTTTCTCTTTACATATTTGCAGAATGTTCAGGAATGCGGCCTTAGCTCTAATTGAGGTTTCTACAATTTAACTGTCAGTTCATATTCCTGGTTCATGACCCAGTGATATTTTTTCCATTTAGGAAAGTTTGGAGATATACACAGGTTGCAGAGACCTAGTTTCAACTCAGTTTTCTACAGATAACTTCAGTAAACATTGCAAGGATTAAATTACTGTAATTATTTTTCAAGCTAATTTCTACTGAAGTTGAGAGATGGGTGCAGTTCTTTTTCCATCATCTTTGTAAACAAGGAAATAATAAACAATAAAATAACAAACAATAAAACTCTTCTTTGTTACAATTTCACTATTTACCACATCTGTTTTTTTAACTTTGCACACAGCAGGTATCAATAATTCGTGTCTGAGTGAAAGCACTTCTGTAAAATTTTACGTACCTCATACCGTTAGAAATATATCACTCCTAAGCATCTTTAGAGTCTCCTTTCTTATTTCATGATCTTGGTTGTTATTTTAATTTCAGTAAAAGAGATTTATTTTTAAAGAAGCAGCACACCTAGGCAACTCAAACAGCACAACTCATGAAGGAGAATGTAATTCAAGTGTAAGTATCTTTCCAGCATTTGCAAATGGATCTTGTGTATAAACCAAAAGCCAAAGCCAGCTACTTTTCAGTAGTTTAGGAGACAAATTCCCATTTTGGGGAATTAGATGCTTGATGCTGTGCAACTCTCATATTTCAGCCCCTGGTCACCTGGAGAAAAGTTCAAACCCTGGCATTAGACCTTTGCATAGGTAAACATAGATCTACGGGGAGGACAGATGCTATACCCAAACCATAAATTAGCATGATCAGCATCATGGAACCTGATTATAACCACATAGATCATTTACATCATGAATTGCTTATATACTGCCTTGCGGATGCATGTCCTTCAACACACTGATTTCATCCAGAGAATGGGTAACAGCCTCCACTTGATGCCAGTGCTGTGATGCCAGGAACATCCTGATGCCAGGATCAAGTCGCAGATGCCTTGCTCAGGCCTTCAGACATCTATCTCCCTCTGCTCCTGGTTCAAAGCTTAAGTCCATTCTTTGGTGATGGGTGTTTATATCTCTTCAAAAGACCTGAATAAGGATACAGATTTTCATTTACAATAGGACTTCTAGGGAAAATGCTGCAAACAGCTCTCCTCTATGTTGGCACCAAAGATCCCTAGGAGAGGAATAGAATTATAGAATCACAGAATGGTTTGGGTTGGAAAGAAACTAAGGATCATCTAGTTCCAACCCCCCTGCTATGGGCAGGGACACCTCACACTAGACCATGTCACCAAAGGCTCTGTCCAGCCTGGCTTTGAACACTGCCAGGAATGGGGTGTTCACCATTTCTTTAGGCAGCCCTTTCCACTGCCTCACCACTCTCACAGTAAAGAACTTCTTAAGAACTTCTTCCTTGTATCTAACAAAAACTTCTCTGAAGTTTAAAGCCATTGCACCTTGTCCTGTCTCTATAGTCCTTGGTGAAGAGTCCTTCCCCAGCATTCTTGTAGCCTCCTTCTGATACTGGAAGTCTGCTAGGAGGTTTCCACATAGCTTGTCTTCTCCAGGCTGAACATCTCCCACTTTCTCAGCCTGTCCTCATACAGGAGGTGCTCCAGTCCCTGATCCTCATGGCTTCCTCTGCACTTGCTTCAACAGCTCCATGTCCTTCTTATGTTGAGGACACTACAACTGCACACAGTATTCCAAATAGGGTCTAATGAGAGCAGAGTGGAGGGGTAGGTCCTTTCCAACCCTAACTATTCTATGATTCTATGACCTGCTGGTCATGCTTCTTTTGATGCAGCCCAGAATACGGTTGGCTTTCTGGGCTGCAAAGCCAGATGATATTATTTTCTCATTGACCAATACCCCCAAGTCCTTCTCCACAGGGCTGCTCCAAATCTCTTCCCTACCCAGCCTGTAGATGCTCCTGGGTTTGTCCCTACCCAGGTGAAGGACCTTGCACTTTAATTTGTTGAACTCTACGAGGTTGGTATTGGCCACCTCTCAAGCATGTCAAGATCCCCCTGGATGGCATTCCTTCCCTCCAGTGTATCAACCAAACCACAAAGATTAGTGTCATCAGCAAATTTCCTGAGGCGGCATCAATCCAACTGCCCATGTTACGAACAATGTTTAATAGGATTGGTCCCAACACTGACCCCTGAGGGAGAGCACTCGTTACTGTTCTCCGGTTGGACACTGAGCCATTGACCTTAACTCTTTGTGTGTGGCCATCCAGCTAATTCTTCAACCAGGGAGAGGTCTATCCATCAAATTGATGTCTCTCCAATTTAGAGACAAGGATATTGTGTGGGACAGTGTAGAACACTTTACAAAAGTCCAGTTTTGTATCTGTGAGCTGAGGAGAACCAGACTGTCAGCTCCTTTACCCAGGTGACAGCTAAGTGGCTGTGGTGCTGGCTAAAGATGGGGAAATCACCTACGCTTTTCTGAAACTGCACAGCAAAGAAGGACTGTAGGAACTGTCAAGCTAGAGAGAGATGAGGAGCTCAAGCATGAACAAGTGTCTTGAGGCAAGTTTGCTTTATATATCATCTTGCCCATCCACCTTATTTTCTAATGTGTTCTTGGAAGTGAGATGTGGGGAGAAAAGTATAGAAAATCAGAGGAATTGCACCCCCAAATGGAGCCCAGTGTTTAGGATGAGATGGATTTATGCCTGGTAGTGAAAACTATATCTATTGCAGAATGCATTTTACCAGCAGACCAGATGTCGTGGTTTAAACACAGCCACACAACTCAATCACTCACTCAACCCCCCCTTTCTTGTCCTCCCCTTCTTCCTCCCTGCTCCCAGAGGGATGGGGGGAGGAGAACCGAAGGGATGCAACTCCCACGGGTTGAGATAACAACAATCCAGTAACTAAGGTATAACACAAATCACTATTGCTATCACCAATAATAATAACGATAAGGAAAACAAGGGAAGAGGGTACGATATCACCCACTGAAAACAAGCCCGACCGGGAAGTTCCCTCTCCTTCCGGGTAACTCCCAGTTACTTCCCGGGCATGATGTGCTATGGTATGGAATACCTCTTTGGTCAGTCTGGGTCCTGTCCCTCCTCCTTCCCAGGCCCCCCTCCTCCCCGGCAGAGCATGAGGCTCACCAAGTCCTTGGTCAGGGCAAACATTGCTTAGAAACAACCAAAAACATGGGCCTTATCAGCCTTGTTGCCGGGTTAAGTCAAAACACCAGCTACTAAGGAGAAGAAAAACTGACTGCAACTGCTGAGCCCAGGACACCTGAATGTAAAATTGGGATCTCTTTCTTAGAAAAGGGTGGGGAGTATCATCTATGCAAATATGCATACACCATTAAACATGCTAATGCATTGAAGAGCTGTGGGAAAGAAATCCAGTCTATCTAATGCAAGTGTATATTTTGTAGCAGGTGATGACATTAGTACAAATTCAGCAGGTTATGAACTTTTTATTTTTTTTTAACCATTCTTTTCCAGCTTTGCTGAAGTTTTTTTAGAATTGCTGAAAGCACTCCTGATAATTTTATTTGAAATCTGAAAAGCAATGTTAGCAAGTGCCACAGCGACACTATTTTCTCCTAGGGGTTTTAGCTCAAATGCAGTACGTTGATGACTGTAAAAGTAATGCATTGCCTTAAGGAAAAGAATGGTCTGTATTGATAGTAGAGATTTGGACACAGGAAATTTGAACATACATTTTGCTTTCCTTTTGGTATTGCATAGATGTGATAATGATGATTGAATTCCTCAATGTCCCTTGCACTGTACAGTTGCAGCATAGACAACATTTATCACACCAAATGACTCAGAGATATATCTTTAAAAGCCAGGTGCTAAACCCTGTGTTATCTGCTTGTAAGATGGGAAACTGAGGCACAGTTAGGGTTAATTCTTTACCTGCAAGCTCAAAAGCTGCTTGTCAGAGGTGGAAACAGGATAGTTTTCCCTTGTCTAAGCCTAATACCATTTGAAGATTATCTCTCTCTGTTTTTCCTATACCTTGATTTCTAAGCATGCTATTAAAAATAAATGCTTGGGGCTTGTTTGGTTTTTCATATTCTTTGACATAAGCAGTAGTCAAACACATTTTGTCTAAGCCCACCTACAGTGCACTGTTTTCTGTTTGCCACTCCTTTTAATTGACTTGTTGGCATGCTTCAGGAGAATTCTAGACTTCTTGGAAATTAACTGGTGCACTTGTCTTTAAGTGAATTTTCACCTTTTGTTTTATCTTTATTTTGTTTCAAATGTTTTGAGTCTCTCCTGGCAGGCTTGCTGCCTTTTGGATTGCTCTTCGCTTCCTGTGGAAACTTCATGTAGTTTGTTTTGGTTCCTTTCTTTTCCTTTTTCTTAGTTGTAATAAAAGGGTGTCTGAATAGCTCAGTAAGACTTTTCCAGGTCTAATTTTTATGTCATATGTGAAATTAAAATTGCATCCCACCAAAATAATTAAGCATTAACTTGTCGCTGCTTCAGCTCTAAGCAGTAATAAACCTACACATACCTGTACCTTAGACAATGCCTTCCTGAGAGTCATTGGGAGAAGCTGCATATAAAAGGAAATAGTGACATTACAATCCCTCTTGTCTAAATATGCATTATGAGCAGAGTTTATAATTTCCCTTGTGCACACAGGACTGGTGGTCAGCCAGTGTTCAGAATTGTTAAAAAGGAATAAGTTAAAGAGTCTATAATCTATGGCTGACCTTGCCTAGTATTGTGTACAGATTAAGAAAGAAGTGTTCAATACTCTGCCAAAGAGAAAATAAAGAAAAACTATCATACTTTTGTCTATGACAGGAAAAATATGTCTCAAAAAAAAAAAAAAAAAAA
>NDXB01007459.1:20504-31021 GCA_002631895.1 Agapornis roseicollis | reverse complement strand
ACTTTGTTTTATAAAAAAAAAAAATATTTTAAAAAAAAAAAAAAAAAAAAAAAAGAGTTGAGCATCTTTTGCTTGATCATAGCTATATTACTATTGGAAAAGTGGGAAATTTAATTTCATCTATTCTGGCAAGAATGCTAAAGCTTGCTTGGCACACTGGAGCCAAAATATCTGACTATTATGGTGGTACCTGTATATGTTGTAGGCAAGAGATGGGAGGATACCTCACAGCATTTATTTTGGAAAGAATGGGACATATCACTGAATTAAGAAGAAGTACCAGAGAGTAGTTTGTACATATACTTTATAGACAATCTTACCTGTGGCTTAAGGTAGATAAGACTATAGCCTGTCTCAAAGGCACACATACAATTTTAATCTACAAGAGGAAGATAAACAGACTCCAGTAGGCAACATCTTCTCTAACTTTAAAGAGATCGACATTTCTTCACCTTTGACACTCAGGACTCATTGTAAATTACAAGCCCTAATTCTTATTCTGGCTCATGGTCTAGGAACAGCCTGTCCTCCATACACATAACTGTGGTATGATTTCCACTTCAGTGTAATTCTGTTTTATTAAGCCATGTGAGCTGTGATGTGTGTTTCAGTAGTGTGGAAATTTTAAAGACTAGTGTACTGAAGAACAATAGATACTAGAAGGTGAAAATTGTGATGTATTCCTGTGTTGTCAAAGTAAGATTTCTGAAGTTTGGGTAAAAGAGAAAGAAAAGAAATAACTGGCCATTTTTCTGCCGGATTTTTGGTTTGAAAGAAGTACTTGTATTCTTTTATGAAATACTAGTGTGAAATATCGCCATATGCAAGCCCTTTCAAACATCCAACAGGAGAGTTTCCTGTAGAAGCAAAAGTCACTCCAGATTAACTTGTACATGCAGCTGCATTTTTTCCCTGTGGAAAATAAAATACAGTGGCTTGGTGTGGTTCAAAGGGTCTGAAGAATTTCTCTTGAAGAAACTCTTTTATGAAAAGTTTCTTTCCTTATGCAATAAAACAGTTTTCATGACTTCAAGGCTACCTCCATTCCCTTACCACTGCTCCTCTGGGATTATAGCATTTGAAAGGAAAAAAACCTGGCAAAAGAATGACTTATACTTCATCCCTGTGTAATTCAAATCTCATGACAAAATCATTCCTTTACAGCTGTAATGGGTTTTGCTTTTTTAGTGCTTTACCTCAGAATTCTGATCCATGTCAAAATCTTTGCAGAACAGATCACATGCTTCTTCAGGGATTTCAGACAACAGAAAATCCCCCCTCTCTCCTCAGAAAGTACATGAAGGCAATTCAAACACCTTTTCTCCAAGTATGTGGTATGGCACCATTTCCCCAGCTGCAGGGTGAACAGTGACAACGTCGTGTACTATAAGAAGTTCAGTCAAACAAGAAGCAAGTATCATGTATAGCTGCTGTAACTGAAACTAGGACTTAAAACATAAACCTGTTTCCAAAGCACCCTCTCTTCAAGACAAATATTTCTTAGACCCTTGTATGTCACTGTACATAGAAGTGTCTACCTAACCTCTGCCACCAAAGCCAAGATAAACAAAAGCCTCAGGCTACTTTTCATTAGGGTTTAAAAACAAGCTGCATTCAACTATATTTGAAGAATTTACTCAATAAGCAAAATATTTCCCTTAGCTCATTTTCTTCTCCGAATTATACTTAGCAACTGTCCTGTAGGTATTTATTCCTTTTCTTCCAGGGTGGCTTCCAGAGATACCAGTGTGCTCTGTCTGACTTTAGTGCATGGTTCCTCCTCCTTGCCCATGACCGATTCCCCCTCTCTCCTGAGATGGACTTTTTCTGCTGAGAGCTCAGATTATCTATTTTCTGATAATTTTCTGTTAGACATAGTTATTTTATCAAATTAAGAATAAAAATAATTTCACACTGTCTCCATGGAAAGAGTTTTCCAAGAAGACAGCAACTTAGAGAAAGGAATGAGAACAGAACTTTAAAAATTCACTTTAATTTACTTTTTCACATGAGTTTTTTTTTCTTTTGACATGATTTCTTGGTAGGAAAGCACTAGTTTCAGTGTTGTTCATGGTGTCACAACATGGCATATTGATAGTCATAGTATGCAAAATGGTATGCCATAGCATGCAAAATGATATGCTATAGCATACTGTGAAATAACATAAGCAGGAAAGGCTTGCACTAACATAGTTGTTATTGACTGAAAATCTCATTTTTCTAGATCAAGAAATCTCTTGTTTGTGTAGAAATTAAGCTCTGACACTTTGAACAAGGAAAAGAATATGTAGCTTGTGTACTAATTAGGGAAACATCTACCATTTATATTTATGGAAAATAAAATATACTTCACTGGTGGAGAGACACAGAAGAGGCTTTGGCAGATTCAGGTTAAGCATCTTTGGTGGACTCCTGAACTGTGCTTTGTATGATGATTCCTCTTGCAGCTGAAGGGAAGGATTTGGAGCTGTTCCACTGTTCAGAAAATAAATGAGTACAGTTCTCCAGCACAGTGATTTACATACTCATTGCAGGTGGGGGAAATCAGCTTTTCTTATTCTGGAATTTCTAATGCATTGTACATATAATACTCGCATGAAAAAAAAAAAAAAAGTATTCTTGAAGCAGGCACTGGTTCCTGGATCATCCTTGGGTGAGAGTCCTCCAAGGTGTCTGGGACCCAGCGATTTCTGTGCTTTTGTCCATGCAGCAGAAAGCAGGGGAGCAAGAGTTTGCCCACTACAAACATGTATTTAAGAAACTTTGGTATGAAGTGGTAAAAACATGTCTGAATCTGGTAGAGTACCTTGGATTTGAATGCTGTAATCCTTATCCACAATGCACACAAAGAGCTCTCCCACCTCTCCCTCAAAGTGACTATAACTGTAGTGTCCGAGCTCTGATCCTGTCAGTTAGTACTGATTTGAGAATGCTACTGGATCCTGGCACTTTGTTGTTGTAGGGGAAGGGAAGGTCTAATGCATGGATTTCCCTTTTAAAACCTGATGAGTAATTCCCTTGGGGTCAACGTGGACTGTAAGGATCGAAAGAGCAAAGATATGGTTGGCTGTAGAACTTGTAAGCTAGCTGTAAAAGGGCTTTTTGAATTGATATTGTATTAAAATGTCACCTAAATTCTTTTCAGGGTGCTTACTTCTCTTCTTGGCTCATCTTACAGAAACTTGAGTATTTTGAGTCCAAACCAGAAAAAAACCACATTCTTTTTCTACAAAAAGTAGAAAATCTGTAATACTACTCATCTGTAAAAACAAGACACTTTCCCCACATCCAACATACAGTTATGGGTTTGTAGGGTCTTAGTTTTTTTTGAAAGTAAGAAAATAGCAACAATAACTATGTGCCCTTTTACAGCTGCTATTCTCTTTAATGCCAGATACTTCTTACTAACTCAGGGTTTAGAGGCTCCCCAGTACATTAGGCCTGGAAGCCCATGTGGGGCTGAGTAATCTGAAAGGTGTGTCAAGCAGCTGATATTGTGATGTCCTCACAAACTACCAAATAGCAGTTTATTACTGTTTCTCTACAAAGTACAGCCTCTGCCCAGAGTAAGGCTGCTGACCTCTGCACCTCTTGAGGGTAGACACAAAAGCAATGTTGAGAGTCCTGTTGTCTACAGAAAAAACTGCAAATATCTCTTGGAAAGCCCAGTGAATCTTCTCAGGAGGTGACTTGTCTTCTAAATTAAGGACTTTCAAATAAGATGGATGCTATGGTTAATTCCCTACCATTTCAGATGTAAACTATGCATGACAAGGTGCTGTGGGCTGCAATAAAGTGGAGGATGCAGTGGGCCATGAAAGAAGAGAGGTTACATGGTTTAAGTGTGTCCTGGGAGCTTGCAAGCATCGTGGCTCCTTCTAACACAGGAATTCATTTGGTATTGTACCCCACAGCTCTGCAGGTGAGTGGTACCAAAGCACCCCATTGCATGAAACACCCTCTGAAGGTGAAAGCTTGCAAATGGATAGTTGTGCAAGCCCACTACTGAATGGGTAGCATTTGACCATTCTGGGAAGACATTTTGTCATTGGGGTTGGAGTTTCATCTAGCATTTTGTATAGTAGTCCTCCTGTGCTATCTGCTCCTGCTGGTGTACTGAGACCTCTCTTTCTTCCCTGCTGTGCTTTTTAAGAGCTTCAAGGGAACAATTCCCCAGCCTGCTAAAATGAACAAGTATGTCTTTTGGATTGTAAAAATGCTGAATCAATTACTGAAACTGTCTGGGAAACTTAAATGGCTGTTTTAAAATATATTGTCAGATCTGCTCAGGAAGAAGTAAAGGAAGAAAACAAATCTTTACTTGCAGTTAACCCAAAGAGAAAATGCCTTCCCACACAAATCCTCCCATCTATGCCTCCTTCCCTTTCCCTCTTTCTCTCATATAGTGACACACTGTAGGAACTAACAACCTGAACAGCCATAAACTATGGCAGTAACTTCCACCCACACACCTCATTAGGCCTTTAACACATTTTCCTTTGCCTCTCCCAGCACTACTAAGTGGCACAACTGTGAAGTTGCCCTTTCACATTATAATTGGAAGCAGTCAGTGGTTTTTATGCTCTGTAATTTGGTCTGTCACTTACTGGGCACTGGTCAATCTGGTCATTTCAGGCTTTGGGTCTGTCCAGCAATTGTTAAATCATCAAGAAGTCCTCAACAGCCCATATGACTCCTCTGCCCACAGAATCCCTTTATTTTTGCAGTCTTATTTTTTCATTCACATTTTTAAGTGTAAATGGTGAAACTATGACTTGTTCAGTGGAAATATTGATATTATATCCTGTCTTAAGCTCGGAACACCAGGTTCTATATTTTACCCCAGTTTTATGCCACTGAAACCCTGCCATTGCCCAGTTGGCATTGTCCTGAATTTGCGTCTGTGTTGTGTAAAAGCTATCTGACATGTTGCTGCTTACAGAGCAGTTTCGGGGAATATTTACAAAAGCTTAAGTGAGAGTTAGCAGCTTGATTCCATTGAATTTTACCAACATTTGAATGCTGACTTGTTATTTCAATGTCCCACATTTTCCTGACTGCTTATTAACTCCAGCTTTCAGAGGCTGTGCTCTTATTTTCATGGAGCTAATTCACTTTACTCACCTTTTCCTAAAGAATGTTCTTATAGGTTAAATAAAGACTTTGTAGTCAAATTTCCCAATTTTTCCTGTCATTTTAGTTTGCTCTGTGAAGTAATATACATCACCAACCTATTTCTCAGAAAGAAGTAACACTTTCTTAGTTTACTGTTGAGTTGAGGTTTAGCTGATAGTGATTTTGGATGCTGAATACAAAGGAAATCAGACTCATAGCATTAGGAAGGTAAGGAATTGAAGGAGTTAAGGAGTCAAACGTTTATGGAGTTGAAAAGGTATAACAGAATCTATGCCATGTATTTCATAAATATTGGACTTAGAAAACCATAAGTTAAAAAACATGAAGAGATTGAACATGTTAAAATCTGTGAAACTTCCACAGGGGAAGTGGTGTGATAATCCTAATGTTTGTTCTTGGGGTTAGGACTATAGCTGTTGTGATAGCTAGGTAGCAATTATTGCACAAATAGAAAGAGTAATAAGAATATATACATATATGTATATTTTTTTTGAGAGATAATGTAATTTTTTTAAAACACAGGCACTGTGTTTCACTTTTTTTTTTTATTTTTCCAGAAAAGTGAAAACAAGGATCAAGGCATAAAGGCCAACATATGAGTACGGATTGTAGGAGAGTACAGTTCTTTTTATGCACCTGCCTAGCATTCTACTCTGATAGCATGGTAAGCTAGATTTATTTGGTGAACTTCTGCTTTTGCAAATGTATGGAACAGGTTAAGGATGGCCTAAAATTAATTATTACAGTGGTGAAACCTAAGCCTTCCTTGTAAATCTATTCTTAGTCTTATTTATGCAACTGTTCCTTGTCTCTAGTATGGGGCAAATAACATTGAAGTTTTCTCCAAGAGGTTTTGAAGGCATCTGAAATACAGCTACTGGCTGAAAGAGGCTGTTCTGTGAGCACAAAATGCAAGATTATGTCAACTCTATTAAGGGAAGCAGAATATGTATTCTAGTAAGCAAGTAAAAAAATCATCAAAGATACCTTATTGTATTGTTCATTTCTCCTCTGAATTTGATCACAGCAGTAAGATATGGATTCTAACGGTTACGCAAACCAGATGCAATGCTGTTGGGTTTTGCCATGCCATTTTTGTCAAAGATTTCTTCGGCTTAGAGCTAAAAAAAAAAAAAAAAATAAAATCAGTTCTATTTTTACCATCAAGAACAAGGGACCCCAAAACTCAACCTTTCTTCTTCCTGCCACTTCCTTTATTATCATGTTTAGAAACTGATGGTTGAATGTCACAATAACAAGAAAGTTATTTTCTCAAAGTCCTATTTTAATTATACAAATGCAAATGTCAAAGGCTCATTCGTTTTCTGCAAGGCAGAGTAATTGATACCCATCTGCAGGTTTATGCAAACTGAGGGATTAGGCTTGGGTTTTAATGCTGCTCAAGTATAACTGAACTAGGTGGAATTTGCCCAGTTGTAAACATGTTTCTATAACTCTAAATTCGCCTTCTACTTGCAACGCTTCCTAGCAATGAAATAAAACTCTGGTGTTTGCAAACTGTTGTAACAACCTCTACAGCACTTCAGGAAGGAACAATGGATGTGGGAGAGCAGGTGCTAGAAGAGGTGTCAACAAATCAGATTACATGCACAAGACCAGAATGTTAAGTTGTATTTTCAGCTTCTGTGTTAATTGCTGCTGGCAAAGCAGAGCCCCAGTGCAATTAACTTTTCTGCAATGGAAGAGGAAATCTTTAAACCTCGGAAGTGCTGTGCCATGTAGCTCCTAAAGGTATTTGGTTATTGCAACAGAACTGTATAGCTAACAATGCTGAGTGAAATATAGAGGTCTGAAAGTGACAACAGGGAAATCAAGTGTTGATACATTGAGTTATACAGCTTATTGCAACCTGCAGTTTACAGAGTCTGAATATCTACTGACTTCATTGAGATTTAATTGTATCGTCATGTTCTTCAATGGATTTAGAATCAAAATTAAATGAAGATAAAGGGAAAAATTGGATGTAATTAAAAATGCTTCAGAATTCTTTCCTTCTAGTGCAAAGGTAGGATATATTTGGCAAAGGTGGAAGACAAATGATTGGAAAAAGATAAAACCTATTTATTATGTTCTTCATTAACTTGCAAAACTGACAAGAGCAACAGGCTATCCTAGACAAAATCTTCTAGAAATGGAGGTGGAAAAATAAGGACAATAAGAGAATAAACAGAGCCTGTGAAGGAAATGGCAGACAGAAGAAAGCCACTGACATAATAAATCAGTTATTTGCAATTTTTATGTTGATTTTCTTCATTATCTTGCTCTGGCTAATGTCAGAAAAGACTTAATGAAAAGGAAAAGGCCACAGTTCAGTTGGGTACACATGCAATCATTTAAAAATATATGATAAGAACAGACTGTGCTAGAAAAAATGGAAGTGTGAATAACTGGGACTATGACTTGTCAGATTATGCAGAAGATGTTTCACTTTCTCTCCTTGGAAGCAGATCTGTTGTTTTTAATGACCCTATTGTTTTAGGATGAATTAATATTTTTGTGCAAATGCCATAATCAATTTACTTGTACATTTACACAAGTTAAATAAAGAAGTCACAAAGTGGGTTGCAGCTTCCTCATCTGTCTGTTTAATAACAACAGTAAAAGTATGAAGGATTTCCCTTTGAAGTTGTACTAACCTTTATGAGTTCTCATGGTAGTCCATGAACTCACAATTGTAGATACAATATTAATTTAGACTGAAAAATCTAACTTTCCCTCCAGAAACTCATGACTACTCATTTCTGACAGAAAGCCAGTGAGAGAGAAAACATGAACCATCCCAAAAATTATATTTGTGCACATAATCTCTGAACACAGTTACCACAGAGTTCTGAAGTAAGAAGCTGGGCTTTCAAAAAGACTTTAGGAAGTTGCGCAAGGTTATATCCAAAACTCATGAAAGTCAGGGGAAAGAAGGGTAGGCCCAGAAAACAATTCCTTAACAGGAAAGAGATCAAAGTGGTTTTTACTGTGTGCCACAGTCTCAGAAGAGTGCTGATGGAGCCACTACAAAGACCAGCAGGTAGACATACTGTCAAAGAAAGATGTATCCTTAGCCAGGCCCCCTGCCTGCTAAACTCAGCAGAAACCTCCTTGATGTAGGAGTTGTTGGCAGGACAAAGAAGCCTTGATAGGTACAGGACAAAGAAACTAACAACAAACTGACCTTCCAGGAAAACAACATTCAGCAACAACTCTTCTAGCAGCTAATGTCCTACACCAGCATGTATATCTACACCAAAAGGTATGAAAGTCCACTTGCTACCTACCCATAATCAGCTTCTCTGCAAGAGCTTCTCTGAGTGAGATCTGTCAGACAGACCTGACCCCCGATAGGGATACCTGAAGACTCCAGACTCCATGATGTAGGTCATCTTTGAAGTGAGACTTTTCTGTTGTTGATTACCCCAAATTCTGGGAGTCGTTTGGTGCGCATTGTACGAGTAACACTCCACATCATATGTAGGCATGTACACAGGCAATGGTTTGTTGCTATATAATTGCTTTACTAGTTGAGTTCCATAATAACTTGCAATATACTTACATTTGTTATATGATTGTAATATATATACTTGCTTTCCTAGTAGTAATTTTGCTTGCTTACAATGCAGACACACACATATATCTTTATATGTATATGGTTTTACTAGTAGTTTTGTGATAATTTGTAATAAACAGATTCACAGATTGTTCATTTATTGCAGAATCTCAAAACCCTACAGTCATGATCTTTACACACCTATGTGTTGGGTAACCCTCATAGGTCATGACCATGACTGCTACAAGTGACTTGTCCTTGCTGACTTTGTCACACAGGTGACAGTAGAGTTCAGATCTTTGGAGGTGTAGACTGAGCCTTGAAGACTACCAACTCTTTTACTCCAAATCAGACATAAATTGTCAAGGGAATAGAGGATTCAGGTGGTAGTGAATTGTATACAGTGAGCAAAGAAGTTGATCTGCAATATCACTTTCAAACTTCTGGCTAACTTCCAAAACTAAACTTTTCAAAGATAAAGATAAAGTCCTTTTTAAGATGTTTATAAAAAGACAAGCTGTTTCTTGCAGCTTCTGGAAACTTCTCATTTCCAATTTCTGATATCACTTAACTTGGCATTTTCCTTTTGACAACATAGATAGAAGCCTTTAGAGATATGTTATTCAGCTCTGTTTGTCCTCTGGGGCACAGAGTTCAGCCTGGGCTGTTCCTAAGGTTCAGTATGGACCAGAAACAACTGTTGTAGATACCCCCAAGGCATGACTGATACCTGAAACTCAAACATGGGAAGAGAAGAAGGAAATCTCAAACAATTATCAACTTCCTAAATGTCCTGTCATTGTTAAGCTTAAATAAAGATAAGATTGTGATGTTACATAGCAGTTATGAGTCCAAACTGCTGTCTATACACTGAAGTCCTACAGACAGTTTTGACTCAGGTTGGAGGGAGAGAGTTATCATGCAGTTGAGGCTATTAATGTCCTTGAACTGAGATAGAAGAAGCATTTCAGACTAGGCAGGCATATAAAAATCCAGTCTCCCGCTTCTTCATTCCTTCTTTCTGCTTTTTCAGTTGGACATACAGGTTTGATTTCAATACACACGCAGGGAAGACCATTGAACCAGTAAATTTTATTTCAGTTCCAGTTCATCTGTGACTGAAACTATTTTGGTTTAGCTCCAATTCACACCAGTCACAAACTGCTAACTTAGAACTGGTTACAATTTATTCCTCTGGAAAAATATATTTGAAAGTGAAAAGTTCATATGACAAAGACATCACTAGAAACTACAAAGCCCACCAGGAATTGACTTTAGGGTACTTTTCCTGGCCTGCTGTTAAAATCCAACCAATGCTTCTGTGTTCTCAGAAGTGTCAACCCTACCACTGCTTGCTTCATTTAAGGAATTTAAGAGAAACTGAGCTGTTGACATCAAATCCCAGTTGCACTAGAGCAAAAGCAAAAACAGTGAGAGATGAAGTTTAATGACTAAGTGGGGTCACAGGCTTTCCCATGTGCACCACTGAAAATATACTTAGTATAGAAGCAGAAGAGCGTAGTCATTTCTATAGTAAGGTGCATTTCTATATAATAAAAGCCCTGATGAGCTGCAGGGAAGTAACAGCAATAACAAAACTGAGTCCTTCAGCATGGCAGAATCACAGCTCTTTTCGAGACCACTGCCTATGGTAGTGGAAGGGAGATACAATTTCAATTTGAGCCCATCCAATTCTGGCTTAGGATTAACAAATAATTTAAATAATTGCTCCAATAGAGTTCTGATGTGCCAAAAAATAAGGGTTTGACTTGGCTCTCATTTTTGCTTTTGGTTTCTTCTTCCTTTTTTTTTTTTTTTTTTT
>NDXB01007459.1:9827-20391 GCA_002631895.1 Agapornis roseicollis | reverse complement strand
TTCTTTTTTTTTTTTTTTTTTTCATCATAGAGACCAACTTGGGCATTTTACTGGATGAGGACAAGATGAGGCACCTCAGGTTTGTGTTGGAGGTGAAACCCTGGCCCTGGCTGCTCATTAAGCAGCAACAGTAGTAGTGTAGTGGTAGCGCTTTGAGACAAATGCCTGAGAACTGCCGCAGCCACTGTTAGCTTCACTGAGGGATTTTTTTAGTGTCTGTTAGCCACAAGCATAGAATAATTTGCCCATCATATTTGAAAAATCATGGCAGTCAGGTGAAGTACCCGAAGACTGGAAAAAGGGAAATATAACCCCCATTTTCAAGAAGGGGAAAATGGATGACCTGGGGAATTACAGACCAGTCAGTCTCACCTCTGTGCCTGGCAAAATCTTGAAGCAGTTTCTCCTGGAAGGCATGCTAAGGCACATGAAAAACAATGAGGTGCTTGGTGGCAGCCAGCATGGCTTCACTAGGGGAAAATCCTGACTGACCGATTTGGTGGCCTTCTAATGATGGGGCTACAGAACTGATGGACAGGGTAGAGCAGTTGACATCATCTACCTGGACTTGTGCAAAGCATTCAACACTGTCCCGCATGACATCCTGGTCTCTAAATTGGAGAGACATCAATTTGATAGGTGGACCACTCAGTGGATAAAGAACTGGCTAGATGCCTGCATGCGAAGAGTTGTGGTCAATGGCTCAATGTCTGGATGGAGGCCAGTAACGAGTGTTATCCCTCAGGGATTGGTGTTGGGACCAGTCTTGTTCAACATCTTTATCCGTGACATGGACATGGGGATTGAGTGCATCTCAGCAAGTTTGCTGTTGACACCGAGCTGTGTGTTTTGGTGGATACACTGGGGGGAAGGAATGCCATCCAGAAGGACCTTGACATGTTTGTGAGGTGGGCTGATGTCAGCCTCATGAAGTTTAAACATGCCAAGTGCAAGGTCCTACACCTGGGTTGGAGCAATGCCAGGCACAGTTACAGGTTGGGCAAAGAAGAGATTCAGAGTAACCCTGTGGAGAAGGACTTGGGGGTGTTTAACCATGCCAAGTGTAAGGTCCTACACCTGGGTTGGAGCAATCCCAGGCACAGCTACAGGTTGGGCAAAGAGGAGATTGAGAGCAGCCCTGCAGAGAAGGACTTGAGGGGTGCTGGTGAATGAGAAAATGAACATGAGCCAGTTCTGGGCTCACAGCCCAGAAAGCCAAGTGTATCCCGGGCTGCATCAAAAGGAGCGTGAACAGCAGGTCGAAGGAGGTGATCCTGCCCCTCTACTCTGCTCTTGTGAGACCTCACCTGGAGTATTGTGTGCAGTTCTGGTGTCCTCAACATAAAAAGGACATAGAGCTGTTGGAACAAGTGCAGAGGAAGGCCACAAGGATGATCAGGGAACTGGAGCATCTCCCACATGAAGACAGGCTGAGAGAGTTGGAGCTGTTCTGGAGAAGAGAAGACTGCGTGAAGACCTCATAGCAGCCTTCCAGTATCTGAAGGGGGCTTACAGAGATACTGGGAAGGGACTTTGTATTAGGGACTGTAGTGACAGGACAAGGGTTAATGGGTTCAAACTTAAACAGGGGAGGTTTAGGTTGCATATAAGGAAGAAATTCTTTCCTGTGAGGCCATTGAGGCACTGGAATGTGTTGCCCAAGGAAGCCGTGAGTGCTCCATCCCTGGCAGTGTTTAAGTCCAGGTTGGACGAAGCCTTGGGTGAGATTGTTTAGTATAAGGTGTCCCCACTTATGGCGTGGGGGTTGGAACTAGATGATCTTAAAGTCCTTTCCAACCCTAAGTATTCTAATAATGAAAATGGGATGGGAGTTTACCTGCACCTCATTTCTCCTTCAGGACTGACCCTCCTTGAGTTTGTGGCACAGCATTAAGAGGTATCTTTCTACAACAGATTATAAAACCAATGAGAGAGCTACGTATGGTAAGGAGGACACTCAACACTAAGTCCATTCAGTTGGATTTGTAACGGTTTGCTGTAGGTCTATCCCACATTGCTGCTTGATGAAAGACAGTTAAGGAGGAATGGCTCTCATGCAGTCATTTTTCCAGATGCTCCAGGCCAAGTGTCTTAACCACATAGCATTTCTGCCTCTACTTCTGTTCAGTGCCTTCCTGAATTCTTCCACTTTTAGTTTCCGACTTCCACAACACTGTTTACTGCACTGCTGATGCCAAATAGGATTAAACATGATAAAGAGAAGCAGATGCATTACATCTGGCAGAAAGCAAAAGATCAGTGTTTGGCACAAGGGTTTATTGTTTGTGACAAGGCTTTGCAATGTAATTAATTTTGCAAAACCGTGCCAATGAATGCCATTCAAACTCACCAGATGTGCCAGGGAGGGGGACGCCAACACTTTTTCCAAGAGGAAGGCTTGATGCCTGCTGACTCTCATTTGTGAAGCTCCATGGGTGTCGAATAGAATAATGTCTCTTTGGATAGCAACAAAGAACGGGCTATTCTCTGCAGAGCTACTGTGTATGCAATGACAGAAGGGGCTTTTCTTTTGGTGATGGTGTAGTTTTTCTGGGTGATGTGTTGTCATTTCTTTATTTACTTACAATTTTTTCTTCAATCAGTTTCTGTGCAAAACTAGCACTAGTCTGAAGTCACAAGCAGTCAAGTACACAGGCTCATGCAGTCTAAAGAATCCATACATACACATGAATAATTGCTCATCCAGAATGGAAAACATGGGATAAAATGCAATTTCCTCATAATATAGCTTTATATTCAATTTTTGCTCACTGGGAAAGCTTCTCCAGATGCACATGTTGTTTCTGGCAAGGGAGGAAAGTGCGATTATTCTTTTTCCCCAGTAAACTTCACCACAGCACAGACAGATTAATACAGGACACAATATGGAATAGCAAGCAGCTGTTAGTGTTTCATTTTACTGGGATTTATAATTTCTGTAAAGCTGATGGCAGAGGTGACAGGCTTTTAATGGGGTAGGTAGTTTATTCCTGCCAACTGGTCACTGTTGTTAACATAACTCCATCTTCTGCACTTGGCTCTGGATGTTTGTAGGTGAAGGCTGAGAACTAGGTCAAGATGGAGCTGGGTGAGTGAAAGAGATCCATACACCAAAAAAATCAAAAGAGTCCAAGAAATTCAGTCGTCCATTACATGATGAAGTTATTTCCAAATAAACGGCATTTTAGCACATTAGCATAATTTTTATAGCACAGCTGATGCTTCTGGACTGCCAATCTTCTTGCCTCCTGAAACATCTCCTGCCTTAAGCTCCTGCACAGCAACTGTGAGCTTCTGCAAAAGAGATGTTTTACATGAGTGGAAATGGGGAGGCAGTAAGGATAACAAAACATCTCTCTCCTTGCTTCCCACCCCAGTCCCTACATGTCTCCTGGTGTATACCACAACTATTGGACCAGCTTTGACAAAAGCATTGCATCTATGTGGCATTGCACATACAGCTGTAATTTTCTTCCTGTCCCTAAGCTTTCCATTTGCAGAAGATAACAAAAGTGTCCTTTCCCACTGATGAGAGTTGGCGTAAGTTTAGAGGATGTTTATGACAGGGAAATAGCAGCTAACACTGCAGGTGAGAAGAGACGAAACTGTCACATGGCTGAGAAAATCTCCAGACTATGATGTTATGTCCAGGGCTGAGTAAATAAATCCATAGCCATGAGACCTTCCCACACAACTTGTTCAGCCTGGGTAAGAGAAAGCTCCAGGAAGATCTTAGAGCAGCTCCTAGTTCCTAAAGGGCACTACAAGAATCCTGTAGTGACAGGACAAGGGGGAATGATTTTAACCTGCCAGAGGGGAGATTGGTATGAGCTCTTAGGCAGAAGCTCTTTCCTGTGAGGGTGATGAGGCACTGGCACAGGGTGCCCAGAGAAGCTGTGTTCAAGACCAGGTTGGAGGGGGCTTGGAGCAACCTGCTCTAGTGGAAGGTGTCCCTGCCCATGGCAGGGGTTGGAACTGCATGAGCTTTAAGGTCCCTTCCAACCTCAACCATTCCATGATTCTTTTCATTACAGTACTATCCCATGACATCTCATTTTCCCCCACTAGGTTCAAACCTCACCACTTATTATGACATAGAGCAGGTAGACACAAATTACAGTTAGGCCATATTAAGATTATATTGGGGATTATTCCTGCTCTAGGGACCACACTGGCCAGTATTCAGAAGACAGAAGGGATAGGAAGCCAAACTACCTTTCATCATCTTGCAGAATGAGCTAAGGAATTTTGTACCTTGTGGATATGACATGGGAGGCAGCTCTTCAATGCCTTTTTGTTTGCACATGATGGTAGTTTGGTAATTAAAGATGTTTTCTCTCCTTGAGTGCTTTTTCATAAAGCAGAACTGTTTGTACCAGTGTGATTCTGCTTCCAGTCTCCCACTGGCCCTGTACAGGCTCTTTCCAGTCCCTGCAAACCCTGCCTCAGCCTCCAGCCAAAACTTGGCAGCTCTGTATTCTACAAGCTGTGTTTTCCCCAGACTAATTTTCAGAGAGGCTTTATCAATTTTAATTAAAATACTGCCATCTCTCTTGGTGTTTACTGCTTGGACTACATGTAAGCTGTAAAACATAACTCACCCATTGCAACATGAATGTGTGAGCTGAAATCTAATGTCCTGTGATGGTGGTGATAATAAAATACAAGTTGTCTGCTAATTTCTTTAATGTTTTAGTCCATTTCTTTGATCTGGCTATTGTTTACTTGGTTTCTCTCATCTCAAAATATTAGCATGATTTTATTTTGCTGAAGGAAAGAGTCAAACAAAAAAAAAAGCAACTCCAATTCTCAAATATGCAAATAGTAGCATCTTCCCCTACAAGCTTCAAATGGCATAAAACTTTAGCCATGGTACTGTCATCATTTCAGGGCTTCAGGTATCAAGTGAAGAGTGAAGCAGCTCCTCATAGAAAACCAAGAAGAGAGTTATAGGTATGACCTTTCAGAAAAGATAGATGTGCATGAGAGTGTTGGATAATAGAGGGAATTATAAGAAAGAATTGTAAAAACTTTAAAACATGAAGAAAAGCAGTTGGAAAGAAGTCAGGAATAAGCCATTTTCCATGTCTATTGAGGATAGGAGTGCCAGTGAGAAAGGGCACAAGAAGCAGGTAGGGAGCAGAGGCAGGACACCTGACCTGAGCTAATCAAAGGCATATTCCATACCACAGCACATCATGCCCAGTATGTTGTGTATGACTTGTGCTTCTTAGATTTTGTTTCTCTATCTCTTTGCTTTGTCTCCTTTTTCATTGAATGAAAAAAAAAAATACTGTTATTGTTGTTGCTATGTATTTCAATTATTAAACTGTTCTTATCTCAATCGAAGGATTTTCCCTTTTTTGTCTTCTGATTCTCCTCTCCATCCCACCATGATGGGAGGAGTAAACAAGAAGCTGCAAGGTGCTTAGTTGCTAACCTGGTCAGAAGAATGTGGTAGGAATAAAGACTGTTCATGTGAATGTACTTTGTGTCATGGAAATATTGATTTATTGCAAAAGGACAAAACCATTAGGCCAAACCAAAATTCATTTTAACCCAGTACCTTGCATCTGACAGTGATCAGTAACAATTGTTCTGGGAGAGAATATAATAAACAGAACAAATGCTGAGTGGTTGCTTAACTGGTACATCTTCCAAGCACTCAGCTGTCTGCAGCTGAGGGATTTTTAGAGGCAGGGGAAGCACCCAGACTTTGAAACCAGTCTCTTAGCGCCATGTGCTATAAATCTTTTTATATGTTTAACACAAGAAAGTGTAATAATGATAATTAATATAACAGAATTAATAAACCATCTTTTCCGGTAAGATTATTTAAAGGTGTCCTTGGGTTCAGCAATAGCAGTCATTTTTTTTCCTTCTTAGTAGCTGGTGCGGTGTAGTGTTTTTGACTTTCAGCCTGGGAACAGCACTGATAACATTGATGTTTTTAGTTACTGCTCAAATATTTAGTCTGACCAAGGACTTTCTGAGTCTCATGCTCTGCCAGGGAGGAGGAGAAGCCTGGAGGAAGTAGAGACAGAACACCTGACCCAAACAGACCAAAGAAGTATTCCACACCACAGCATGTCATGCCCAGGATGTAACTGAGAGTTACCTGGAAGGGCTAGTTCACTGCAGGGTTGGAGAAGGTATCAGTCAGTGCTCGGTCAGGCTGGGTGTTATCAGTCAGCAGGTGGTATTGTGTTCTCTTCCCTTGTTATTTCCTTTATCATTATTATTATTGGTGGTAGCTGTAGCGTTTTATGTTATAACTTAGTTACTAAACTGTTCTTATCTCAGCCTGTGGGAGTTATGTTCTTTTGATTCTCCTTCCCATCCCTCTGGGAGCAGGGGGAAGAAAAGAGGGGCGAGTGAGAGAGAGACTGTGTGGCTGATTTATGTCTGACTGGGTTTAAACCATGACAAAAGGTATTCTTAATTTCTTGTCCAACAAAGCAACTAACGTTTTCAATACATTCTCACTCTCTAGTACTCTTCAGAAGCCAGCTGGGACCCAGGAAATATTTTAGGGATGAGTGAAAATATTGAGGAGATCTGGGAAAATGGCACTCAGTGTTAAGAAAATTAAAATTGTGACATTCCAACTCTATTTCTTCCCTCCAGTTGTAGATTTTGGTGGAGCTATCTGGAAGACATAACTTAGACCCTTCAACCTGTCAATTTAAAAATTCTAATGCCAGATTTGAAGTGAGCTTCATGTCTTTATCTTAAGAAGCATTCTTAATGACAGAGGCAGCAGGCACTATGTATGTAATGCTGGAGAAGAAGGGAGGGACTTGACTCATAGATATTTAATTTCATGTTATTTTATGTCTGCATCACAGTTTTCCTCCAGCTGTCTCACCAGGAGGGTGAAGAATTCCCATAATTTCTGGATTGCACTTTGTGAGCTCTGCAAAGTCCTAAGCTCCATAATTTATCAAAAGTGGCATCATAGAATTAATGTGTGGGCAGCTGAGTTAAGCATAGAGTAAATATATTTTCCACACTCATGTGTAATGATCTTTCCATCCCTGTGATCATGGTGATGTCTGTTAGTTGAAGGAGGTACTGAACACTCAATTTGATTTGTTGTAAAGAACACCTACATACCTTGGATACACAAGGGACTGAACTTAGAGACATTAAACCTATTTCCAATTTAGGAAGTCTAAATTGGTGGCTTTGGTAACACTACTCAATGGCCTCATGTTGCTGTCCCTTAGGTAAAACCAGGTCAAAATAGAAGCCACAAAATGTAAATACTTCCCTTTACTTTAACTGTTTGTAGCACTGGGTTTTAAGAATGTTATTGGGATTCTCAGTGCCTGAACTCTTGATTGCATCAGACATTGCCTGAGGTAAGAAGCACACAGACGTGATGTAAACCTGGATCACAAAACATATTTGTGGCAGAACTGAGGATTCAACCAAAGTCTTTTTCTTTTTAGTCCCTTTAGGCCATGGGCCATACTACCTCCCTGCAGGTAATAGTTTTTCCATTAAAGAGCAATTGAAAGTACTGAGGAAAACAATTTTCATGTGCAGTATTTCTTTGTTGCAAGAATAGAAAGAAAAAGGAAAAAAAGAAAGCCCCCAAAACAATCCTCACCTTCCAGCTAATCTTTACAATGCCGTTTTAGAATTTTATAGTGTATAAACAACACCTTGATGTTATTGCTCTGCCAGAAGGCTGATTACGATAGAAGGCAATAATAGGCCACACATATGCCAAAGTCCAACTGCTACTTCAGGCTTGGTTTTTATAGAGGGACACATTTTCACATTCTCCTTTATTGACTGTCCCTGTACCCCTCCTTCTACGTGCTGTTAAAGAAATGCCAACATAAAACTGGCTAAAACTAAAGCCAGCTGGGGCATATTTTTCATGTTATTGTAGGATAAATAAAGCTGTCTGAAGCAAGCATGCTATTAACCATGAATCATGGGGAAGCATGGCTCTTACTTGACTAGTGTTGGAAGGTATAAAGCATTCTTTAAAAACAACTCTAACCCTATTTTAGGGACTATATATATTGGGTTTTATTTTCAGGTACTTCCAGAAAGTTAATAAATGCAATATAAAAGAAAATTGATGTTAGAACCTGGGCCTAGAGTTCTAGAAAAGAAAAAAATAATTCCAAGGAAACAACAGACTGTTTCCTGAGTCTCAGCCTGTCTTCTTTTGTCATTCCTGTCCTTTGCTTTCTTTCTTCTCGTTAGTAATACGACCCTTCTACTGGATCTTGAGTCATCCATCCCAGCTCCTACAAACAGTTAAGAAGCAACAATTCACTTTCAGAATATGGGTGAGAGAGAACCAGAGGTACAGAAATGCAACTATGAAGAGCCGTTATATCTGACAATCCTACCCTCATCTTATATTAACCTTGAAAGTACTCCTTGGTTGGCTTTATTGCACTAATCAGACCATAGTAGCAGATACTGGGATGGCTCTGTGAAGATGGGGTCAGACTGTCTATTTTTGCTAAATGCAATGCTGTGTAAATGGAGCTGCCTTGATTTCCAAGCTTGCCCAGGTGCAGGAGCTACTTAGCTGCTTTCACAGGGGTGAGAAACTAAATCATGGGAATATGAGTTTGTTAGTGTTTGCACTAGGTATTCTTTATGGGTTACTCCAGAAGAGAGATTCATGGGGCAGGCTTCAAAAGCAGATTTAGGAAACTAAATTTAGATGATTGAAATTTGTGTGCCATGTATTTAAGTGCCTAGAGTTGATGGAAAACTAGCCAATAAAGCCAATATAGCTTAGAGAAAGAATCAAATGACACCGGACACTAATTCTTGAGCACTACTCTTGTTTCTAGTGTCTGGTCAATGATCCAGTGGGCTGCACAGATCTCGGGGCACCATTTCAGTTGCTCGTGCAGACAGGCATCTTGTACTATTTCAGAAGTTCTAGAGTGTTTTGCATGGCCTCCAAATGGCATTCTAGGAGTGAATGGGTGTATGAATGTTATTTGAAACATCTAGCAATAACTTGTAGATATCTAACATACAGTAAGATGTCTCAAATAGCTCTTTAAACTTATATTTAATCAACTGAATTGCTTGTCACTTACGAATATGACATAGAACTTAGACATAACTACCTTTACAGATAGACACCAAAACTTAGTTTTCTGATTCTGCACCTGAAACTGTACTTCTGTTTTAGTGTTCTGTTAAGTGTTTAATCCCTATCAGCCATCTTGATTCTTTAGATCAAGGCCACGATGCCAACATAAACAAACCACCACAGGTGACTGCCTTGAAATAATACTTGATTCTTACAGCAGCTTGAGAACTTGCAGAAGGAAAACTCCTAAAACTGTAAGAAGCTGAAGTTTGCTTGAAATAATCTGAAGAATAATTATAATTATTCTTTCATGAAGTAAAATTTTAATCCAAGGTTTTACTCTTGTAGAAAATGTACAGAGGAATAAATAATTCCCTGTCCTGGGTTCAGCAGTAGCAGTCATTTTTTCTCCTTCTTAGTGCAGCAATGTGGTTTTAACTTTTGGCCTGGGAACAGCGCTGATACCACCAATGTTTTTAATTGCTGTTCAGTAATGTTTAGTCTCACCAAGGACTTTCTGAGTCTCATGCTCTGCCAGGGAGGAGCAGAAGCCAGGAGGAAGCAGTGACAGGACACCTTACGCAAACTAGCCAAAGAGGTGTTCCATACCACAGCACGTCATGCTCAGGATGTAACTGGGAGGGACTAGGAAGGGCACTCTTTTTGATCAGGCTCATTTCAGTTTGTGGCATTGTATTCCTTTCCATTTTTATTTCCGTTATGATTATTACTGTTGGTGGTAGCAGCAGTGGTTTTGTGTTATGCCTTAGTTACTGGACTGTTCTTATCTCAACCCGTGGGAGTTACATTCTTTTGATTCTCTTCCCCATTCCTCTGGGAGCGGGGCGGGGGGATGGAGAGGAGGGGAAGGGAAGAAAGAGGTGGAGGGGTAGAAACTGCATGGCTGACTTGCCAACGGGGCTTAAACCATGACATTACCATAGATAGGATGCTTTATTCAAACCCTGCCAGGCTCCTTCAACATAATTTTTTAACTGGCTTTAATTACTTAGAAAGTTGGCTTTTTAAGTGCATTTTTGTGAGCACTTTTTGTTCAAAAGGTTATTTCTTTTGAAAGTTATTGCTTAGATTTTTATAAAAGGCATCCCAAAATGCATGTGTGTGATCAGAGAGATGAAGAGGTAGTGAAAATACTATGTTTCCAAGGCACTCATAATTACACTAAAACACAGTAACCATATTCTTAAAGGAAAATTTGCAGATATTTGATGCATTATGGTAACCAGAGTGTCCAAGTAAACATTTACTATAATTTGATTAATTACTAAGATCTTTAGAAAATGGGAATAATCCTTCTTTTGGCAAGCCTCCGCTGTTGGGTTTTTTATTTGCATACTGGGGTTGGATATTTTTCTTATTGCTAATTCATACCATTTCACTGAGTGTCATACAAAATACAAGCGGGGTTGGTTTGAGGTTTTGTTAGTGATTTATTTGTGTGGCTTTTTTTTTTTTTTTTTT
>NDXB01007458.1:37348-49517 GCA_002631895.1 Agapornis roseicollis | reverse complement strand
TGCATTATTTGATTCTCCCCCCATCTCTCTGGAAGCAGGGGAGGGCAAGAAGGGGGGTTGAATAAGTGAACGAGCTGCATGGTTGGTTGGGTTTAAACCACGACACCTCTTCACCCAGGAATTCCAGCATTGTTAAACCAGCCACTGCAGTTCTCTGGAGCAGCACTTTATTTGCTGTGTTTTGCTAACTAATTCTATCTTCCACAGACTTGAGAACAACACACTCAAACAGTTTAACTTTCACAAAGAGTTTGGTCATGCTGCAGTTTCTGAACTTGTCATGTTCATAGAGAGTGGAAATTTCCTAAGGCATACACGTAGCTATATGGACTGTTTTTTTCATTGATTTTTGTTGCTGGATTCATACCTCTTTTCAGATCACCAGTGCCCTCTCACAAAACCAAATTATGGCAACTTTATACTAAAATGGGAAAAAATAGCTCATAAAAAATAAGTAATCCAAATGGCCATCTGAACTAACTTAACTACAAATAAGCAAGCAATCAAAGTTGGGAAGAATGTTCTCTCTCTCCCTCTCTCTAAGTCAAGGTTACTCCATGAGGGCAATTGTCTTCAAATTTCATTTCACAAAAGAGCCTTTGGGAAGCTTTCTCAGGAATTTTCTTTCTCAGATGGCAGGAATTGTAGGACTTGTCCAAAGCAAGCAGTTAAAAACCATGATTAGACACGGTCATCATACCAGGTTATTCTTAAAAATGTGCATTTTTACCTTGGTTGTCTAACTGGAGAAATGTAAAATGAAATAGCTTTTTTTCATGTACTCAGCACCCACTGTCTCAAAGTCTTTGAAGTCATAAAGAAGGGTACGTCTTTTGTGTGGAAGCATGCCAAATGAGATATGTTTGATTAAGATTATTCCTATATACTACAATATTTTGCTCCAATAAAGTCTTAACAATTTATAATAATAGAAAAACAAGAAATATCTTTCTTTAAGAGCAACACATCACTACAAACACATTAGGAGATGCTTAAACGTCTATCTAGATGGCTGAATTAGGGGCCTTTTTTTCCTATAAAAGCAATGGGCCGTAAGAAAGGCAATAGGTATTATTTTAGATTTCTGTATGCTTTAGAGACTCTATAAATAAATCATAGGTACCTAAAATAGCAGCCAAAGTAAAATACTCCAAACAAGACTGTGACTATTTTCTCGTTTTATTAAGGCAAGACTATATTTGACTATGTACAATTGTTAAGCTTTTATTTTTTTTTTTTTAAAAAGTCTCTCATAGTGTCACGTTGATGATCCTGAGGATTTCTCATGTATGAGAAATGTTACATTATTTCAGTGTTATATCTTACTGTTTTGTTGTAACTATTTCCCTCCATACAAAGGTAGTTCTGATCATCACATATAAATCATTTACAATATCACACCAAAGAAACAGAGGCTTTAAGACTAGAGACCTTTGCAATTCATAGCTAACAAGTTTTTTCTGCATTGCAAATTTTAGATAAGGAGGTTGTTGTAATTGGATTACCTTGGTAATCTGATTCTGACATAAAATGTCAGGTTGCAGCATTTACTTACTATTCCTTTGTTCTTTGTATTCTGGCATGGTATGACTCACATAGCTTAGCTTGATATGTCTTAAACTGACACCTTGCCGTAGATATGCAATTGTTCCCATTTTCTGAAAAGAACAATTAAAATACTCTTGATAAACCAAGAGTTCTACAGGAAAATACATATATTTTCCCACATCATCACTATACAAATAGCATTGTACAGAATTTGCTAGCACATGTTAACATTTCTTTAAATGTGCAGAGGTACCTATGCAACAACAATTAAGTGAAACTGTTCTAATCTCAATATTCTGTATAAGACTCTAAATATTCTGATAAAGAATAATGCTACTTTACACTTAACTTTTGAACGTACAACACACACACACAAGTATAAAACTGCAACAAATTCAACATGTCGTATTTGCCAAATTTTTCATGTGCTTTTAGATTTCTGTACATACAGGAGCAGATAGGTTCAGCTGTTGCTTACCCTTATCAAGACTAAAAACATATTATTTAATATCTTTTCTACCTTGTTAGCGTTGTCTATTGACTTTTATTCATTTCTAGAGTTGTCCAAATCCTGATTTTTCAAACCACTTGAATATAATGTCCTTCTTTGGAATTTTCTAAAGAATTAAGTTGCTCTTAGAGAATGTCCCATATGAAAAATATGAAAGCCAGAGATAAAAACTTTCATTCAAGGGGATTTGGAGGCATAAAATGTTTCCACTGGAAATAATCTTGCTTTTTTTAAGTTACAGTCTAAGACATGTTTGTGGTTTATAACTAACATGGCAAAGTTGATAATCCTAAATAAATTTATCTTGTTTATTTAATTTTTGAGTTCCTCTTACTTTTTTCTCTACCCTTCTGTGGTGGTTTGACATTCACTGGATATAAGGTGCCCACCTCTATCACTCACCATCTCCAGTGGGGCAGGGAAGATAAAAGGTAACAAAATGCTCTTGGGTTAAGATAAGGACAGGGAGAGATCATTCACCAATTATTTTCACAGGCAATACAGACTTGGAGAAATTAGTTTATTACAAAACAAATCAGATTAGGATAATGAGAAATAAAACCAAATCTTAAAAACACCTTTCTTCCATCTCTTCTTTTTACCTGGGCTCAGCTTCACTCTTGAATTTTCTACCTCCTCATCCACAGTAGCACAAGGGGATGGGAAATGAGAGTTATGGTCATTTCATCACACATTCTCTCTGCTGCTCCTTCCTCCCCAGGTAAAGGACTCTTCACATTCTTCCCCTGCTACAGTTTAGGGCCCCTCTTGGGGGAAACAACTCCATTACCTTCTTTAGTGTGAGTCCTTCCAGCGTGCTACAGTTCTCTCATGAAAATCTGCAGCTCTGTAGTTACCTCCTTCATAGCAGGGAGATCACAGTACCTCAAGGTCAGCTCTGCATAGCAAAGAAGTCATGTTGTGAATTCATATTGCAGAGTTCTGTAACTATATTGCTGTCAATTTACTTTCTGTAGTACTACTGAACAGATCCAGAGCCCATACAGTGCGCTACTTGAAGCATGTTTCAAGTGCCTGCATGCTCTCTCAGTCCAACAAGACTATCACTGCTGCTTTCTTTACACCTGAGATACATTTTTCTTCCTCCTGGAAGATCCTTATATATGTAAATAGAGGAATCTTTAACTTACCCCATTTGCAGGTGCTACACATCCTCATTATGTAGTACTGTCATCAATGGGCAAAGTATTTATTCTTATCCTAAGCTTCCAGAGGCGCAAATCTATTAAAACATTTATCATGTACATTGATAAGTTTTGGTCTAATTCTACAGTGGTACTACAATTTCTAATCAATAAAAAAACTGCCACATGAATATGTATTTTTAAATGATGACCTGCTTGGTTGCTAAAGGCCCCATACAACCTGGCCTTGAACACTGTCAGGAATGAAGAATTCACAATTGCCTTGAGTAACCTGTTCCAAGTGCCTCACCACTCTCACAATAAAGAACTTCTTCCTTATATCCAACCTTAATCTCCCCTGTTTAAGTTTGAATCAAACATCTTCTATCCTCTGATTGAAAAATACTCTTGCAAAGTGAAAAAAATATGCGTTTGTCAGGTGGGCATACTTGGTGTTCTGCTTTCTTTGCATATAATTGTTTACGGAAATACAGGTATTACTATCTGAGTTTTTCAATGGAAGAAAACCCAGTTGCTGTGTTTTATGGTTGATGAGTGTATGATCTAAGTCTAGTGAATAGTGATGTTTCTGCTGGCTTCAGCAAAATAGTATTTGCTAATATAAAGCCAGGTAATCGTAACAGATGGACAGGAATTGAATATAAATGTGACTTCACCTATTATTAAAAAAGGACAGGACACTGAGCTATGCTGACCTAGCATAATGTTTAAGATAATTTTGAAATAAAAGTGGTTTCCCACCAAAAAAAAATTTAAAAGGATCAGCACAGAGGATGGCTTGATCACGTAGTCTGTGTACTGAGATTTTAAAAAAAATTAAAAAAATGAAAGAGAGAGGGAAATAAATTACTCTAATATAGGTGTATTGCAATGGTACAATACAACTGACATGTTGTATACAATTGGAGTTTAGCCTCATTTTTGTATAGCAAGATGTGGTCTGAAAATTTCAAAGTGTTTGGTTTAGGTTATCAATTAAAAGTGAAAACTGGATACACATTATCTTTCATCTGCTGAGGTCAGACTACAAAATAGCTTAAAAAAATCCTCACAAAGCATGTATTTCTTAAAAATATTCTCCAAAATATAAATATTACATATAAAATAAGCTCATAGAGATCCTCATAAACCTAGTATATTCATATCTGTGCAGCTGCTATTTTGAATGAAATAGCAGAAGAATCACAGCTCAACAAGATGGCAGGCTGTACCTCCATTCTCTGAAAAGCAGTGTGCTATGTTTGTAGTAATATGTAAATGTATCATTCAGCAGTATTTATTAAAAATTATCATTAATATGTTACCTTAAATATCCTTATTTAATATAAAGGTGACATTAATAAAGTAAATGTAGTAAGGTTTTCGCATATGAAAGCATCTCTGAAAATATGATTTCATTAAAGAAACATCCCAATTTAAAACTGAGAGACTCTAACATAAGTTTCAAGTAGGACAAACTGTTCTTGGACTAGGAATAATCCAAAACAGATTGAAAGTTCTAAAAAAAAACTGTAAATGCACAGAACTAATTATCTTACATATACAATGTGAGAAACACTAAGATACATATTAAAAAAAAGATAAAAGATTGAAATAGGTTGGTTGCAATAAAATTAAAGCCAAATTATTTTAACAGGAAAAAAATTATAGGTCCAGATTATGAGTCATTCAAAAGAATTTGGAGATATATTTAATTACTCATCCAGGCTCATTTATATTTGAACCCATAAGCTTGCAGTGTAGTTCCAGAGCAAAACCACTAAGGCTTAAAGTTGCAGATCTAGATGCTTCATGTATCTGCATTGTCAGAGATTATGGGTATTGCAAACTGTCAGAATTATTGATGTTCTTTGCCTGAAAAGTACCACGCTTCAGGTTGAAATATAACTGTGTAAGGTTGTGTCAGGGTGTTTTTTTCTTGACAGCATCAAAAAGAGACATAAAATCATGCTTGGGGAACACTAATGTTTTACTGAGGGAAAGAAACTTCCAAATAATAGTCAATAAATTGATTGTGATTACCTGTATCACTAGTAGGAGACAAAGGAGTCTATTTCAAAGGTGAAAAGTGCTAAATGGCTATTGTCATTTTGGAGAAGTTTACAATGTCTTGTCTGCTCCTGGGAAGCTTGTCATACTTACCTATCATAACTTTTCTTCTTTTTTGAACAAAAGTTCCAAAGGGCAGGATCTATTTCTTATGGATATTTGCTAGGAAACTAATATAGCCCAATAAGAAAGGAATTTAACACATTTTCATCTACTACGGATATCTACCACAGAGATGAATCAGAAAACACAATGTCAACTAAACTCCCTTTAATGGCTATAGAAGGCAACTCAAAGACATTATGATGGTTTCCTAAAATTTGGCAATATGAATAAAAGATTGTTCAATGAGTTCTTGCACTACATATGAAATAACTTTGCTTCAGACAGCAGAGTAATTACCTGAAATGAAAGGCAGGACAGGTTAATCTTTGACCTGAAGATACTTTGCCTGTAAGTGGTATAGAAGAAATATATCAGCAAATACTACAGAATAGTGAAATAAAAAAAGTTTCAGAAGCTTGAGAACTTACAAAAGCATGCAGACATGTAAGAAGAATAATGAGAAACTAAATAGTGCATTAGGACCTCCTAATGATCTGTAAATAAAGCAAGGGTTAGTAAGAAAGAGTAACACAGCTGGAGGTGAAAGGGGTGGGGGGGAAGTGTGGAGAGGAAGTAGGAAGACTAAGAAGACTTACTAAAAGCCAAAACACATAAAAACAATGAAAGGGAAAAATGTGCAGTACAATAGTAAAATAAAAAGTGAAGACTGAGTAGACAGGCAATATTATGGCAGACAAGAACAGGGTATTTCAGTGAACTACAAGCTTACTGTAAATTAGCAGCATCATTTATGTTTCTGCCCAAATAAATCAGGAATAATTCCTTTACAGGGAAAATCTCTGCAGTGTATTACAAAAGTGCATAACGGTAATATTGCAGCTGTGATAATCTAGATTATATTCATGGGGCTAATAAAACACTTTTCCCTACAACCGCTGCTTCATTAAGTGAAATAATGCATGTAAGACAATGAAGGTAATTGTGATGCTTTGTTTGATATGGGAGATATCTGGCATAATACCTTCAGGATTGGACAGTAGACTTAAGAAGAAAAGATTAATAGGAGAGGGTTTAGGACAGCAATACAAATTATTTGAGATGTAAAATAAAAACATCAAGGGAAAGAAGAAACTGATGCAGCGAAGTGACACTGAGCTTGAAATATTAAATAAAATGTAAAGGAAAGGAGGGGTTAGATTAAGTATACCTGTTGTGGACCCAGCCACNGAAGTGACACTGAGCTTGAAATATTAAATAAAATGTAAAGGAAAGGAGGGGTTAGATTAAGTATACCTGTTGTGGTTTAAACCCAGCCACGCATCTCATTCACTCACTCAACCCCCCTTTCTTGCCCTCCCCTGCTTCCAGAGGGATGGGGAGGAGAATCAAAAGAATGCAGCTCCCACAGATTGAGATAAGAACAGTCCAGTAACTAAGGTATAATACAAATCACTACTGCTACCACCAATAATAATAATGATAAAGGAAATAACAAGGGAAAAGAGTACAGCATCTCACCAATCACCGACAGATAACTCACGGCACCCCACCCCAAGTGAGCACTGACCGAATACCTCCTCCAACCCCTCCAGAACACTAGCCCTTCTGGGTAACTCTCAGTTACATCCTGGGCATGACGTGCTATGGTATGGAATACTGGTCAGTTTNATAAAGGAAATAACAAGGGAAAAGAGTACAGCATCTCACCAATCACCGACAGATAACTCACGGCACCCCACCCCAAGTGAGCACTGACCGAATACCTCCTCCAACCCCTCCAGAACACTAGCCCTTCTGGGTAACTCTCAGTTACATCCTGGGCATGACGTGCTATGGTATGGAATACCTCTTTGGTCAGTTTGGATCAGGTGTCCTGTCTCTGCTTCCTCCCGGCCTCCCCTCCTCCCTGGCAGAGCATGAGACTCACAAAGTCCTTGGTCAGAATAAAACATTCGAGCAGTAACTAAAAACATTCCTGTTATTGGTTTTGTTCCCAACTGAAAGTCAAAACACAGCTGCACCAACTACTATGAAGAAGAAAAAATGACTGCTACTGCTCAACCGAGGACAGTACCTCATGTCTACTAATGGAACAAGAGATAATATGCTTATTTCACAACAAAGTTATTTCATTATTTTGTTTAGATTTTAACACGAATTTGCCAGGCATTTTGGTGACTACCTAGGGAGGTTCTATGGTCTCAGTGTTAAGAGATTTTTCAGGATAGGAGTTAGAGGTGGTACAGTGGATCTTCAAACAAAGCTAAGAAGTCATGCATCACAGAAAGCGATGGCATTTTCCTTGGAGCATGACTGGTCATTAGATATCCTGTGAGTCTGTGATGAATCTCTGTCTTCATACAGTAATTCCAGAAAGTTCCTGTGACTGCCATATAATCATCCAGTTGGCTTGGTGCCTGCATTAACCATTCACAACTGCTGGCTGTGCAGTTTTGGTGGGTTAACTGTGGCTGCTTGCCAGATGCTCACCCAGGAGCTCTCTTATTCTCCCTCCTCAAACAGAACAGGATGAGAAAATGGGATAGAAAAGCTCTTGGGTCAACAAAAGAGAGAGATATCACTTACCAGTTACTGTCATGGGCTAAGCATATTTGACCTGGGGAAAATTCATTTAATATATTGCCAATTCAAACAGATTTTGATGACAATGAAACTAACAAAAATCTAAATATCTTTTCCCCATTTCCCTCTTCCCAGGCTCAAGATTCCTCTACGTCCTCCCTCCACCATGTAGCACAGGAGGATGAGGGATAGGAATTGTGGTTACTTCAATAATAGCTCCTTTCTGCCACTTTTTCCTCTTCAAGATTTTCCTCTGCTCCAGCATGGGATCTCTACTGCTCCACTGCCAGCACCTTAATTCCTATACCCAAAACAATAGACAAGACAGTCTCAGACTATAATAACTGCCAGTTATTTAGTAATTCCAAAGGAATTATTATCACCCATATTGGTTTTGTTATATATGTTAATGAATCAACAAAAACTCTTTTTTAGCTGAATTCCAATATAATTTTATGAAATTTAATTTTGAGGCCTTCACTAACACAGAAAAAGGAGTAGGCCTGCCATGAGCCTTCTGTTGAAATCATAACACATTCTGAATTTATTCCTTTTTGCTTTTTAAGATTTTGGATCAAATATTCTTGTGCAAAGTAAATGCTACTGTTGGTTTTGAGTCAGGTAAAAAAGTGAATAGAATTTACCATTTGAACATGAATTGCAAAAAATCAGAAGACTTTCTAAATTGTATTTTGTGACTGGATTTCATGTGGAGGAATATTTCCAAATTCTTTGCACGTAAAAGTTCTCTAGGCAGGGGTTACTGCTAGGAGTATATATAAGCAAATGGCAAATTTGGGGAAAGCAATCAACATCTGAAGACGGAAATGCTTTTTAAAGAAGGAATATTTCCTCTGGAAATGATATTTTTAATGATACAATCCTATTACATGATACTTTTGTTAAATAAAAACTATATAAAGAGATAAAGCACCAAGGTAATTTCTATTCTGAGAAAAAATCTGATTACTGAGAGGGAATGATGCAATAATAAGATAAAACATCAGCTTTAAATAAGAAGAATCATATGCTGTATATTTTTGACAATCATAATAACTCTTTAAAGTGTTTCTCTGTAATGCGTATGTTTGTCTACTGAGTAATATTATCTATATGAAGCATATAATTCCTGGAAACAGAAGAGTTTAAACAAAAGAAACAAAAAATTAAGCTTAAAATTAAGCTTCCCTTTTCGCTTATTTGTGGGTTTTGTAAATACACAGTCTTTAAAAAAGAACATTTCTTGATCAGTTCTTCAGACCATATAGATTAGGATCAAGTTTTGGTTTTACCTTCCGTTCCACTATATTCTTTCTGGGTTTTGGCAAGAAATGTTATTCAAGCAATGTTTGAATAACTGTTATCTATTCTGTGTTTAGGGTACTCAATAATTTTATGTGGAGACTTTGTGACATGAGAATTTCAGCCATTTTAAAACCTTTTTGCAAAAAAACTTTCCTATGTATTGGCACTACAGGGAAAAGTATCACTTTGGATCACAGCATCCAGCTATTAATTCTTACACTCTATTACACTGCAGATGGTTTAAGGTGAAGAGCTCCATTCTCTGCTGCAATGAGTCACTTAGTAGGTTAAGGAAACAAACCTCTATAGTAAACATCTCAGCTTCTGAAAGAACCTCCTTTTTCTCTATATCAGTGTTTCAATTCTTCACTCTAAATGCTGAAATGATAAAACATTTTACTTCATTAGTCAGTTATGCTCCTACACAGCTCTCCTTGTATTGTTGCTTTGATTTCACAAGTCCTTTTCTGAAGAGCCATGAACAGTGGAAGTTGCTAGGGAAGGAGTGAGAACAGGCACTATATTTAGTCTCACAATATCTCAGCACTGTTCTAAAACACAGCAGATTTTAGTGGCCATGATAACAGGCTTTTTTCATCCATATTTGTCCCATATCCCTCTGTCCTCCCTTCTCAGATATGCCTGTTATGTATGGCACAGTCAGGAGCATGGCAGTGGCAGTGAGCACATCTTACACAACTGATACAACTCCTGAACAATGGGTTACTTGGGAAATGCAATATTTCTCATTGATATGGCAGAGACGGCCTGGGAGCCGTTGTGTGACTGAGTGGCTGCTTACTTTGTAAACTTTTCAAATTTGCACCCTTCAACCTACATGGCACCTCTAGGGCCATATTCAACTCTGAAAATTATTTTGAAAGATGAGTTATGAGGTTAAAAAAGAGTTATTGGTATTCCTCCAGCAGTCTAATATTCTTCACTCATGAATTTGCAGAGAGTGAACAGTTCGTTATCTGATGCGTGTCAAAAAGGAAGTGTGGAAATGGAAAATATTTGCAAGCTCAACAATTTTAACTAAAATCCAGAACTTTCTGATATTTGTTTCTATCTCTTTGTCTATAATGCAACTCTACCTTTGTAATCTTTTTATTTAATGTTGAACAGGGATGCAGAATTATGACTCTATTAGACAAGAATCTGAACCTCTCTGTCAAGGTCAGGGGAAACTGAATGAAATTAATATCGCTGAAATAATACTTAGTATTTTTATAAACCCTTGAATAGTTTTTTGTCGATGAACAACCTTTTCACAGTACTTTGTCATATATCCCAGCTTGTGATGGCTTCTTGGATAACAATCTATTTGATATATAGAGTATATTAACAAGTTCTGTTTGTTCTTTTTTCCCCAGCTTTTTCTTTTCAAAGCTGCTGGAGAGCTCACACTGCCAGAAATGTGTGTATTGTGAACTAAGTTCCAATTCTGTGGTTAAACGAATAGTTCTATCCATTTCACTAGCACAGTTTCTGAAGTAGAGGACAATGTAATAAAACCACAAAATTTTCACTGATTTGTACTATATTTGCAGTTTCTATTTTAAGTGTAATTACATATTACCACCAGGAGATATTGCAATCTGTACCTTGCAAATTGAAAATTAGTTACTCAGGTTATCAAACATGTCAGTCTCCCATTTTTGAGCACATTTATTTTGTTTTCTAGGGCCCTTTCACTTTGATTTAGTAGCATGACTCATATTCCATTCCATTATGGATTTAATTTAATGACAATTCACTAAGGGTGAAAAATACTATAATCTGAAATTTGTATTCAGGAAATATTTTATTGTCCTTGAGCATCAGGAATCAGAATTATGCAAATTCTGAACCCTTAATGATAAAGGGCTTAATATCAGTTGATCAAGTGCATGTGTGATGGGTTGACCCTGGCTGGACACCAGGCACTCACCAAGCCTATCACTCCCCATCCTAAGACGTACAGGGGAGAGAAAATATAATGAAATATTTGTGGGTCAAAGACAGGGAGAGATCATTCACCGATTATTATCAGTGCAAAACAGACTCCCGCTTCAGTGTGGATACCCACAGGGTCACAGCCTCCTTCAAGCATCCTCCTGTGTGGGGTCCTCCTTGGGCTGCAGGTGGAGATCTGCTCCACTGTGGACCTCCAAGGGCTGCAGGGACACAGCTGCCTCACCAGTGGCTGCAGGGGAATCTCTGTTCTGGCATCTGAAGCACTCCTCCCTGCTTTCTGCACTGCCCTTGGTGTCTGCAGAGTTGTTTCTTTCACACATTCTCAACCCTCTCTCACTTGCAATTGCTCCTTTACAGTAACTTTCTCTCCTTAAATATGTTATCTCAGAGGTGCTACCAGTACTGCTGATAGGCTTGTCCTTGGCCAGTGGCAGGTCTGTCTTGGACCAGCTGGCATTGACCCTATCAGACATGGGCAAAGCTTCTAGCATCTTCCCACAGAAACCACTTGGGAAGATCCCCGCTACCGGAACCTTGCACGCAAACCCCATAGAATCTGTCTTTGAGGTGCTCTGTGAAATTTCAGTTCTGAGAGTAATTCACAAGTGAGCAATTACAGAAGTTAATGGTTTTAGAAATAGATTAAATAAAAAATCGGATACTGTTACTCTCTTTAAGAGATTGCCTGATACATTACTAACTGTAGTTATACACGAGGCCTTCATTTTAAAATGCCCCTGAAGAGAACCTGAGGTGTTATTTTTTAAATAATATACTAATTTCATGAGCGGTAGGAACATTGTAATGAATAACTAAGGAAACATATGAATTCATTAGTATAATGAAGCGTGGTTTTGCTTTAAACTAGCCTTGACTTGGAGGACCAGAACCTGAGCTTCATCACATACATGTATTTTTTTAAAACCTTTATGGAGAAATATATAATGTGACTTTCCTTGCTGTTTTTTTTTTTTTTTTTGCT
>NDXB01007458.1:523-25798 GCA_002631895.1 Agapornis roseicollis | reverse complement strand
TTTTGGGTTTTTTTTTTTTTTTTTTTTTTTTTTTTTTTTTTGGTTCTTTTTTTGGGTTTTTTTTTTTTTTTATTGGATATATTTGTCAGAAAACAGAATTACTTGCAGCTGAAAAAATGAACATGTGCATGGGAAGATTTAACCTCCACATGCTTCTGGTGTTAATGCTCTCTCTTTCATTTTCTTTTTATTAAGAGAGGAAAAAGAATGTAACTCAACTGCTGTTTAAGAATCCTAAAATAACATACTAAAACTTGGATATTATTAGTTTAAATTCTGGGCCGTGGTTGATTTTTCTGTCATAGTGAAAATTTGCTATCCTGTAATATAACTTGGACCACAGAAAGGTTCCCTGAGATAGGTGTTCTAGGAGACAAAATTGAATTTGGAAATTATTATTTCATGCAATATACTTTACACATATTGTTTCACTAGTTTATTCTGAATTATCTTTTTTTGTGGACAGTCTTCACTGCTTGCAAATAGAGCATTATTTCTACCTGAAATACTGTTCAGTTACATTTTTAATATTTCCAAAATGCTCATCAACTCTGAGGCTTCTCTCATGTACTTCAAGCTTCCTCTGTTGAAACTAATTTTGCCTTTAGCTGCGGGTTTAACAAAAATGTCAGGGCTATGGCATTCTCAGCATGCTAACAACAACCAGCTCCGTATTCACGTAGCCTGGCAAGCTCCTTGTCCTGGGTTCAGCAGTAGCAGACGTTTTTAATCCTTCTTAGTAGCTGGCACTGCGCTGTGGTTTTGATTTTCAGCCTGGGAAAATTGTTCAGCGCTGACAACACCAATGTTTTTACTTGCTGCTCAGTAATGTTGACTCTGACCAAGGACTTTGTGAGTCTCATGCTCTGCCAGGGAGGAGGGGAAGCCAGGAGGAAGCAGAGACAGGACACCTGACCCAAACTAACCAAAGAGGTATTCCATACCACAGCACGTCATGCCCACTATGCTAACTAGGGGCAGTTACCCGGAAGGGCTAGATCACTGCTGGGATCAGGCTGGGTATCTGTTGGCGGGTGGTGAGTGGTTGTATTATCTTCTCTTGTTATTTCCCTTATCATTATTATTATTGGTGGTAGCAGTAATGATTTGTGTTATACTTTAGTTACTAAGTTGTTCTTATCTCAACCCGTGGGAGTTGTATTCTTTTGATTCTCCTCCCCATCCCTCTGGGAGCGGGGGGGAGGAAGTGGGGGGAATGAGAGAGTGGCTGCATAGTTCTGAGTTACTGGCTGGGCTTAAACCACTGCAGTTCTCTAGTCTAAAAAGGTGATTCTACTTTTGCAATGATACTTTTAAATTTAAATAACAATTTAAAAATGTTTCTGGATTGTTTTTGTTCTAGAGGTTTGGGTTTGGGTTTTTTTTTCAGTTATACCATTGCTTTTGCTTTTAAAGCATGAATTTTTAACAGTTTATTCATAGCTTGGCCTACCTGCTTGTAATATTTAAAAAAATAAATACATATTTGGTGAAAGTTTAAAAACAATATACTGAGCACACAGAGCAATGATTTCACTGACACTTTTTGTGGAGTTTGAACAGGGAGGCTGGATGTTGACTTTCAGTGGCTGGATTGAAATGACACACCATAATGGCTTCAAAGGAGCTGTTACAATCTACCCAGTCAATGATCCATGAACTGAGAGGGATTTGCTCAATTTGATACCAATACCTTCTAACATGTTAATAATAAACAAACAAATGCTCCTATGCTCTGCTGATTCACACAGAAATTTCCTCCTTTACTACTCTCAGGTAGTGCACCTATCTTCTGTCTCATCCTTGTAGTTCTCTCTACTTTGGCTTCTGAAGTGCTCAAAGGACTTAATACAAGAAAATGTTTTAGCCTGCTTTGATATTACTGTGAATGTTTTTTCAAATCCTGGGATGAGGGGTGAGACATTTGCAAATCAATGTATTTACTAGTGATTTTAGAAAACTAAGTTGTCATACCCAACTGACGCACAAGTGTAAGAGCAGCTTTGGACTAATAATCTATTTTACCCCATACTTTTGGTTCCTGTCTGGAAAAGTGTATTTACTAAGTAACAGCTCTTTAAACAGCAATTCAGTGAGGAAAAAAATCTACAAATGTCTTTGATGTGCAAACATGAGGCAGTGCTAAGAATTGTATACATGTATAACTAGAACTTACTGAAAACAATCCTGTGGGAAATCCTTAGGAAGCCAATGTACTCTTTGTAAATAGATAATAATTAATAGACTTACTTTTCTGCATGATGATGAATCTATCTTCTCCTTGTATTAAAGATACGACACACCATGAATTATCTAAACAAGTATCACTGTGTATCATTAGGAGTTCATTTACTGAAGAGTAACAACCTCAAAGAATGACAAGTTTTGTGAAAAATACTTACCCTGCAGATGGAATTCCTTTCTACCAGAGGCAAGAGGGTGAGCTGTCTAGATTAGATGCTTAAATTTTAGTTGGTCAAATGTATATTTTACATGCAAAACGCCTAAGTTTCTGTTGTTTGTTTGTTGGGGGGTGGTGCTTGTTTGGTTGGCTGGGTTGGGTTTGTTGGTTTGTTTTTTTTTTTAATCTATACCAATTTGTGTTTTACCTGTCTAATGGTCTAAACTATTAGTGTAGTTCTAATAAAATGACACAATGCATTTTAAGTCTGAGTTCTGCTGTACGTTATGTGGATATGGAACACATTTAACGTGCAAAAAGTAAAGAGTTCCATATGTATATTTATGAGGGAAAAAATCTAAAATATGTAATTTTATCTGAAATTTGCACAAAGTCCATAAACAAAAATTATTTTAGAAGGGGCAAAGGCTGATGTGGAATCCTGCATTATTTATTCACATTAATGTTGACAAAACATTACTTAATCATCAGGAGAAAGCATAACTTTTAGGTATTTTGTAATAAATATTTTTATTAAAAGTTCAAATACACAATATGAACATATACATATTGAAATACTAAGTAACGCTGATAAATAAAAATAATTTCAAAATGAGATTTTTAATCTCAGGATGAGCTTAAAATGTTGGACTAGATAGTCTCTGGAGGTCCCTTCAAAATGAAATTGTTACACTAGTCTTTGATCTCACAATTCATAGGTGCTTGGAGGAGAATGAAAAATATAGGGTATTAATAAATATTTAGAACACAGTACACTAATTAATATAAAAAAAAAAAAATTGCCAGCTGAGCAATACAGTTAAGAAAGAGAGAACATCAGGACCCTAATATTTCTGCCAATTCTTATGTTTCAGATGTAAAAAAAATGGAGTATATTAGTAGTCAATAACATTAAAAACCCACCATATGCAGCTGAAGTATACATTGTAATAGTAAGAGTCCATAATTTTTCCTAAATTTTCCTTTACTGTGTCATAAAGCTCCAGCAGTTGTAGATGGAGATGCTACACAGCAGAAACAGAGAAGAGTACAAAAATTATTCCAACTTCTAAGTTTCATGATGTCTGTTTACTTGAATCTGAAATCAGAATAAACTATTACTCATTCCTGAACAGGTTGCCAGTTTCAGTGAAGTACTAGACTTAAAATCATCTCCCATCAGCTATGGTGCTGGATTTTATATCCATAATACATAAAAAGGGGAAAGGTAAGATCAATACACTACAGCTTCTTCATTCAGATGTAAGACTAAGTAAAAAAAAAAATTTGTGAAAAATACATAATACCAAACACTGGTATTCTCCCTAAATAAAGAATCTCTGTTCATTTGTATTAAAGAGCTGTTCATTATTATGAATTATTTATTCTTAAAAATGATTAATAGTTTTCCCAAGTATGTAAAAATCAAAAATCCTATACACTACTTAAAATCTCACCAAAACATGTGTTTTCAAATATAATCATATATTTTCAAAGCTTAACTCAAAATAACACAGAAATGGTAATAAATTTTAAAAGGATTTACATTTTTTCTCACATCCTCAGTGAGTTCAATATCATTCTTAGGTAATGTCTACTTCCATATCTAACTTTCATATGTAACATGTTACATAGGTCTGCCTATTTCAATACCTGTATTAGGTTTTACTTTGCAAAAACACACACACACATGCACACAGAAACATCCATCCATCCATCCATCCATCCATCCATCCGCCTATGAGAGAACTTCATCTATCAAGTATGAATCCATCAAAAGTGATAATAGGAATGCTGCATAAAACTAAACAAAAAGCATAGGTACGTGTTCTCTGCCTTAAATTTATCATTATTCTTTATTGAAGAAATAATATCTGTTCTCAATCTAAACAATAGGAACCAAATATAGCAAAGATAACATCTGACGTGAGTTGTCATAAACCCAGTGAGTTCAAACGAATGCCCCTGTTTTGCACAAGTTTAGCTGCTAGACTCGTGAATCATACTATTCACTCACTTTACGGACTTTGCATCCGATTGCTTAATTTCAGTATTTCAGTACTAAAGATTGTGAGCTTTGGGCATACAAAATTTTCTTTGTTTTCAGATTAGGTCTTGGGATTCGAGTACTCATGGTTTTGTTTCTTATTTTGGAGGTTCTGTCATTAAACTTCTCAGTTCCCTGTGAGATAAAGTCTACGTATCATAAAATACAGTAGTATCCATTTCTAGACTTCCTTAAGAACCTCTGGTCATTTCTGTAGAAGGGATAGAGTTTCAGGTCTCTTTTCCCAGTGTCTGATAGTAGATTTCTCTGAAACCTTATTCAGTTTTTGCTGCTTTGAATGATTCTTTATAGTCCTGCTCTTGCCAGTCCTGATACCAGTCCTAGATACTCAGTTTATTTTTTTGTGCTCTAGAGAAAGGTAAACACAAGTCAGTGCATTTCTAGATGCTGATATTAAGTGTGAATAATTCTTGATCTGTAGGGAATAATCCAAGGCTTTCTGTTTTATGCCAATTTTATAATTATAACAATCATGGGGAATTTTAGTAGTTGGAAGATCTCTTCAACTACTATAGGCAAAAGTAAGGTTAACTTTGTATTTTCCATATGCAGGAGCAGCCTTAAGAAAGAGGCTTTTTGAGGATCAGCATAGTTTCTTTACAACAAATGTACATGGTTACTTAGTGTATTCCTCTGAATGTAATAATAGCAATAAGTAAGTTTGATATAAGCAACTTGCACAGTAAGTTAGGTGCCACACATTCAGACTTTTCTGTGCCTTTTGTAAAAACTTCAAAAACTCATTAAGTCTCTATATTCTTCAATAAAGCAGGGCAATAGTTGCAGAAATCTTCACAGAGATTTTCTTCCTTTTCTTTCTTTTTTATAAGCGGAGTTTTCTCATTGAATCACAGAATCATTTAGGTGGAAAAAGACCCTTAAGTTGAAGTCCAACTATTAATCTAACACTGTCAACTCCACTATTATACCATGTCCCTAAGTGCAATGTCTATACATCCTTTAAATACCTCCAGGAATGTGACTTAAAGCACCTTAGCTCACTTGTGTGTACATGGCATGAGCAGAGATATGTGCTCCTAGGTTAAATCAGTGTAATATTAATAAACTATGAGAATGAAGTACTAAAGCTAGCTGTTACAGCAGTAAAAGGTCATGCAGTTGTCTTCTACATACGTAGCTTGTTGAATTTTAAAGTAAATTCAGGTTCAAAACTGTCCAAGAGATACGATCTGAGATATGAAATGCCATTTTCTAAATGTAGTTAACCTTTAGTACTTACATAGTAAAAAAAAAATAAATAATTAATAATTTTGTAAAATATATTTTCTCTCAAATTATATAACCCCTGGGGTGGAATAAATACAGCATTGCTTTGTAATTACTTTTTACACTTACATTATTGACTTTTTCAAAATGTCTTGCATAAAACCAGCAATATTACTTTGAGCAATTAACATTCTGTACATATACATGACAGAATTATGCAGAAATCATGCATGAAATATTGCTATTTAAGATAAAATTGGTGATAATTCATTTATATTATTGCTGAGTGTAACTTTGAAAATCCTTATAAGCACTCAGTAAATGCTACTGAGTTTTACAGAAAAGCCAGCATGAACTCCAGTTTAGAAAACAAGTGAGTGCATGGCATTTAAATAACTTTTTTTTTCCTATTTTTATTCTTTTCTTTCTTTCTTTTTTTTTTTTTTTCCTAGTTTCAGGTAAATGCACACCTTAAAACTTGTACAGATTTCAACATTTTTCCTCTATATTAAAATTTAAATGATGAAAGAATTCTACTATAATAAGGTTTAAAATAAGGCAATTGGTTTTATGAAAAAANTTATTTTTTTTTTTTTTTTTTTTTTTTTTTTTTTCCTAGTTTCAGGTAAATGCACACCTTAAAACTTGTACAGATTTCAACATTTTTCCTCTATATTAAAATTTAAATGATGAAAGAATTCTACTATAATAAGGTTTAAAATAAGGCAATTGGTTTTATGAAAAAAAGGTATGTCAAAATGGTACAAAATGGTACATCACATGCTGTTCTGCAGGTGTCATCATAGAGCAACTAACAGAGGAAAAGGTTTAGCTTGCAAACCAGTTTCCTGAACTCTTGGGTTTCATAATGATTTTTGTGCTATAGTATAGACATATATTCACTTCAAAAGCAGTCTCCTCATTTAAAGCACCAGCTCAGTGTGCTATGAATACTGTTCAGATTTATTTCTTAAATAATATATTGTTTGTCAGGTACAAAAGAATGACTATGATTCTTTTTGACTACCTAGAAACGACTCTTCACCATAGCCCAATCAACTTATTTTGCTTGTTTGATCTCATACTAAAGAAAGTAGTTTACACACTTGCAGGCCAGAGCTGGGTGTTTCAAGAAAGCATAATCTGTAACTTAAAGGCCATTCTGATGATAAATAATAATGAAAATATGAAACTTTATTTATAGGCATAGAAGCTCTATGGCCTACTTTTGTTACTGTTACTTCCAATTTTTATATGAGGTTATGGTAAGTAAAGGCTAGCTAAATTATCCCAATTTTCTATTTCTGCTCATTTTACTTTTTCTAAAAATTAGTTGTAGTGATCATCCATTATGCTATTGTATTCGTACAGCAACAATTCATCATGTAGCAAGTTTAAGTTTTGCATCAGGCTTTGTTCAGCATTTTCATACCTGAAAAATACCTGCTAAACGTTAGCATCTGAGTGTTGATGAAACTCAGTTTAATCAGAATTCTTGATGTAGCCATTCAGTAAGGAAAAGGAAGAACTAGACTAAAAAAGGACACTGATCTCCATGCCCTCTATTTTATTCTTCCCTGACACTGAGAACTTCATACACAACAGGGACCCAGGAAAGAGGTTGGAAAAATTGGACAGCTGAAACTGTTTTTGATGACTTTGCTTCTCTGAAGATTTCCTTAGCCAACTAAAAAAAATGAACCAAAAGACCAAGCATGTAAGTATTTCATGACTATAAAAGGAGATGGCATAAGGTGTCCCACTTTTTGACTTTGAAAATCTGTTCCTTATGCAACTGATGGCAGGGTGACTATCTTGTTGCATGGTGACTTCTGAAATTCTGAAATTTGCTTTTGTTCTCCACTGGATAGAAAACAGAAAGCTTTATGGAGCACAACATTAGACTGGTATTCGGGACAAGTCCAGGGCTTTCAGTGTGGGGTGAAAGTACTTCTCCTCCTGTGCCTGAGGGGTTTTGAATTATTTTGAATTGAGCAGAGTAAAAACTTGATTCTCAGCCTTCCATATGTTTGTACCCTAGCTATCAAACATAAGAGTCTTGTTATTTGTCTCTCCAGTGACATTCTACCTTGCCTATGAAAACTTTACCAAGAAAAAGTACATTGCTTGGAACCACATTAGAGGTGTTAAAGTTGCCATTCAACACAGATAATTCTGATGTTTCCTTCATTAAAGGAAAACACTTCTGAACACTTTAGAATCATCTCCTTGGTTGTTAGGCCAGACATAAGCAGAGAAAAGATAAGAAGAATCGATTAATATATTTACACGTGAAGTGGCTTAATTTGCCTGTGCTAAATGTCTTTTCTGAAGTTCATAATGGGCTTCTTCCCATTAAGGGCAGTAGGGTGGCAAGTGGTTTAGTTCTGAAATATTTTTTTAAATGATATACCGTTTTCTTAAGTTCTTTCCTTACATGCTGGTTTTCCTTTGTGGTATTCAGTGGAAAAGCAAAACCTTCAAATGAAGAAATAGCAGTCTTGTCTTTTCATAGAAAATCAATATCCTCTGTGGTTTCTTCTTCTGCTTACTTAGAATTTGTCAAATGTGTAATGTGCCCCAGAAAGCCTTTCTGGTGTCCATCAGTTATTGTTTTACTGCAAGCACAATAAAAAACCTAAAATATGCTTTTATTTAACAAATGAAAAAAAAGAGCTTGAAAGTTTGACGAGTTTTGTCAGGGTTTCTAGGATATTTCTAGGATATGAGAAACATATCATAGCACAAATCTGTTTATTTAAAGGCAAAGAAGTGAGGCTTGTTTCCCCAGTAGGTAAAATCATGCCTAGTGTAAATGCTTGTCAATGCAAAATTTGAAATACAAGCAAATAAAATACTGGCAAAACCCCAAACAAGAATATCTTGCTAACAATCTAGGATAAGAATACTGCTTCAGTTAACTTTTACCAATTAGGTTCATTGTGTTAAATACTGTTTCAGAAGTGCCTTTTTTCCCCCCGTGGTTCTTTACCCAGTTTGCTACATTCTGAATTGTAACACCATATGGTAATAGACAGATAAGAAAATGAGAAAAAATTCACCTTGTATTAAAGCTTATCTGAATTGTCCTCAACCAGTATATAAAGTATTTCTATGACATTTTAAAATAAAGGTAAATAGCATTTAAATGTTATTATTCTCTGACTCATAAAAATCTGAGATTGTTTTAGGCATAAAAATGTGAGATGACAGTACTGATGCACACAATATAAAAAAAAAAAAGAGGAAAATTCGATACTTATTCTTGTAAGGTATGAACATACTTTTCTTGTAAAGTGAGAATGCACTCAAAGGAAATTTAAAGCAGCAAATACAAAATGTATGAAACAAGGCAGGGATTTTGTTTATTTCTTCTGTAATCAGACTTTGGAAGTCATTAGATCAATTAAAATTCTATCAATATCAGCCTTTTTTTAAATGAATGTTTATAACAGTGTTGAAAGTTGTTAGATAAGTTTCATACCCAACTCTTCTTGCATTAAAACATTGGGAAGGTAGCAGTTTGGGTTGGAAGGGACCAAAATCACAGAATGATTTGGGTTGGAAGGGACTTGAAAGAACATCTAATTCCAACCTCCTTGCTGTGCACAGGGACACCTTCCGCTAGACCAGGTTGCTTAATTTGGCTTTCTAAGGGTTAGTATTTTTTCTATCATGAATAAACAGACAGCTAGACTAGTTGACTATGGTTCTTCTCTACTATACTATTTTGTATGGCTTTATAAATGTTTTCTTTTTTTTTTCTTTTTAACATTTGATTCCCTGAAACCAGGACACTAGAAAACAACACAAAAGCTTATTGAAATGATGTGAGTGTAATCCAGAATCAATGGGAATTGAATTAAACTAAATCAAAATTGTTTGCTTCCTTTCTTATCAGTGATAAAATGAGAATCCATTAAATAAAACTGACATTTCAAATCCCTGTAATTGTACTAGAGAACTATACATCAGGAAAAGGAAAATCACTATATTCACTAGAGAAACAAAACAAACAACAAAAAAGGGCCCATTTTTTCTTCTTTTTTTTTTCTGTAAAAATTTACATTCACAGTAGATGAGCCATATTTTGTTTCACTTTGTAGAATTTTTAATTATTCTGAAAAAAATCCCACAATTAATTAGAAAGAATCCAAAGAAGAATGTTCAAGAATGTGATTCATACGCCAAGTTTATTGGACTTCCCTGACAGCTAATGGATAGAAGGGAAAACACATAGTATTTTGAAGGCAGCTGATGAAAAGCCTTCATCAGCTTAACCAAATCTGCTTGATTTTTTGTGACAGGCTGAAATGGTCTCAGCTTCAGTGGAACTGAGGCATGTAAAGCATCCTACCTTTTATTTGCTATTTAATGCTGAACTATGCAAGGCTGTGTCTAATGATACATACAGGCAAGTTTAAGATAGGATAACCAAGTGAAAGTTTAGAAAACCTTTGCATGCCTGTTAGTTTTAACTTGCACCTGGGACATGTTCTTGCTGATGTAGCAGCAATTTCAATTTAGTAACAGCAAGTCAGGAGATGACTGAGATCATATGCACACTTGAGACTGGGACCAGGATGATGTCAGGAGTGGTAGTGGCCATGGTATTACAGCTGTAGTGTGACTCACAGCTACATCTTGCTTACTTTTCTAGTGAAGTGAATAATCTGAGGTCATTCTCCAGCCAAAACAGGAACTGCTGAGCAGATTTCATATACTTCAAGGACTGTGAAAGGAATATCTTTATTTGATGAGGAAAAAAAAAAAAAGGGTGAAATTTTAACTATGATTTGATTTAAATTTTCTACACTTATGTAAGCTTGAAGCTAACTCCTATTTTTTAAGCTAAAATAAACCCAATATTAGGCAGGCAGAGTTTGGAGGATTAGGGAGGTCTACAATCAGGAGTTTTCTATGTCTCTGTCCAGACTCCAACAACATGTTTAGTCGCAATGTATGTAGTCCTACTTTTCATAGACATTGAATTCTTACCACAGTTAATGAAAACACTGTACATCAGTTGATGATGAAAACTTCTTCTGTAGGAATAGTTTTACAACAAAGTAAGTAGTAGAGGTTTCCAAACTGAGATACATATGCTACTGTGACACCTACTGTAAGAGTGCTGTTGTAGACTGTGGGAGGTGATGATCCTTTAGTTCTGCTCAGCACTCATCTGAAGTGCTGTGTCCAATTCTGAGCTCATCAGTACAAGAGAAATATTAGTAGCGGAGAGTGAAAGACAGTGGAGTAAGTCCAGCAAAGTACTGCTAAAATATTGAATGACTGGAGCACCTGATGTATAAAGATAGAGATGAGACCATTCTGGAGGAAAGAGGGCTCAGAGAAATTTTACCAATGTGTATAAATAACTGATGGGAAGAGAGATGGATAAACTTTCTTCACAGGTGGCCAGTGATAGGAAAAAAGCCAATGACCACAAACTGAAATATAGAAATTCTACCTAAATATTGGAAGAAAATTCTTCCCTATGAATGTGGCCAAACACTGGAACAGGTTGCCCTGAGAGGCTGACCCACCTGTGGAGATATTCAAAACCCAACTAGACATGGTCCTGAGCAATCTGCTGTATCTGAACCTACAGTGTAAAAAGGTTGGAATAGATAATCTCCAGAGATGCTGTCCAACCTCAACTATTCTCTGATTTACCTTCTCATTTGCAGAGCATACCTTAAGAAGCTCAGTTGTGCTCATCTGGGCTGTGTTGGAAATGACTACATGAATCATTTTTTGTCAAAATCTCTTGGCAGTTTCAATGTCTTGCAGAAGTGCTATGGTAGTGGTGCTTGTTTGGGGTTATAAAGTATATTTGCACCAGTGACTTTTCAGAATAAGGTAAATTAAATTGATTTAGAATTATGATAAAATACACTGAGTTTACCCTGTAGGTGACAAATTTTGATGAGCATTTCTACTCTTGTAAAGTCATTCAAAAGTGAGGTTGCATAAAAAAGTTGCATTGCAAATCCTGTAAAATTTTAAGGTGATATTCTAGAAAGTTTTATTTTTCTGCTTTGTATTTCTGTTGGCCTGGTCAACACTACTGGAAAATCTATGCCAATATATTTTTTTTTTATTTTGCTTATAAATATCTAATCAATTTACAGCAAAGCTGAATTTGTATGTGTAGACTACTCTCCTGTGATAAAACAAATTAAAAGCATTATTTCACAGATATTTCTTTTTTCATTTGAGCACCTGACAATATTTTTTTTTTTTAAATCAGCAAGAGAAAATACCTGTTAAAATTTATGAACACTCTGTAGGCAGCCTAGATAGTTCATGTTTGGAGAAATTTATTTGAGCAGTGTTTCCTCAGAGTGACATTTATAGCCATCAGCACTTAGATTCCACTTTCAAGCCAAACTGAGGGTATCAATAATTGGTGTACCATTCTGCCATGTAGTACTTTATGAAGCAGAGCTGGCTAAAGCATAGCATTACAGTTTCCAGAAAATTTCTTCTAAAAAAAAGTTTTTTGTTCTGAATCAACACAAAATGAACAAGAAATCTGAAATTCCCTGTGAGCTGGAAGCTTTCCAGACTTTGCAGATGCTCAGTGAAATGAGCTCTGAGCTGTGATACTGGCAAGTATGCAAAATCTGTCAAACTGCTTGCACTGATTGTCAGATGCACAGTGTTGACTCCCTTCTCATAATTTCCTCATGTATTTCTACCATAACACCTTGGCCTTTTTCCTTTTCTGTGACTTCACACGCCAGACACAGTTAGTTGGTGGTTTGTTAATCTGGTAACCAGCTGCTCCTTGCACATGGGTCAAGGGATGGACAAGAAACCACGGCTTTATAAAACAGCTGGAGCACTGCATTTCATGGAAGGCATTATGCAAAAAAAAAAAAGATAATATTTGCCTGCTGTGTGTCTTAAACCCCCTCATATCACTTAGCAGCATGTGACTCTCTAGCTCTGCCACTTTATCTGCTACTCTATTTGCTCTCCCAGCTCAAAACTTGATTAAGCACATCCTCATGAGCTGAGCAAAGTGAAATTTAATCAGCTGAAAATACACATTTAACTAAGGAAGTGAGGGAGTTCCCCATTTTGAGTTATTCTCATCTGATATACTAAACTTTGAACCTTGAACTGAATATGGGGACATCTTCTGGGGCTGACATATTCTCACTGTAATAAAGCAAACAATAAAATAATTCTTATTTTCTGACAAAATTGTGTTTTCTTAGAACCCAGGGAAAGGACAAGAAATATCAATAAAATAGCACAGTTGCAACTTTATGATATGAACACATCTTGATCATCCTGTTCAAATTAATTATATAATGCTATGGTCATTTAGCTGAAGAAGTATTTAGGAAGCCATTTTAAGGGTGTATTCAAAACAAGATGTTGGCTAGAGGAACTAGAATTTAGGAACTATGAACCACAAAACTAGAACCATGACCTAAAAAACACAATGAATTTTTTAACATAGAATAATGGAGGATAAGTCAAGACTAGCTTCATGGGAATAGAAGGAGGAGAAGAACACAATAAAACACATCACATAGACAGCCTAGATAGCCTGGTGGGGTGATTTGAATGAAAGGGGAAAAAAAAAAAATGAGCTAGATAAAAAGAGTAAGGAGGAAGCAGAGAAGCTTAGGGAAAGACAGAACAAGAAAAGGCACATTCCTTTATTCTATTAAACCTTGCTTTATAGAATTTCCTAAAAGTAAGTATCAGTTACAGAGCTGAAAAGACACAAGAGTTAAATGGCAAATTGAAATGTGTGCTGTAATATTAATTAAGATTCAGAAATTTAATTTCTGTATTTCTCAGTGAAGTATGATATATTTTTCACTTGTATCATACACATTTTTAGCACATCAGCTATTTAACATTTCTTAATATACCAACCTTGAATTTTTCTGTTCTAACTTTTTAAAAATATATGAAATAACTAGTCCCATTTCGAATACACCAGACTGAAGCTTTTGCCTTTCAAAATTTAACCCTGAACATTTAATTTCCTTAATGCTTGCCATATTGTCCATTCATAATAGCCTTGACAGAAAATTTTGAGTACGAGTAGTTTGATAATAGACGGACACAATAATTCTACTTGATATTACTTTTTCCTTTTATATCAGTTGTGGCCTGTCTTTCCAAAATATGATTAAATTTCAGAAATGTTGTTCCAGAAAGATCTATTAGAGAAAATTCTAAGGATATTTTTTGTGCAAACCTTTGATACAACATAGTGATCTTAAGTAGCACAGGGATAAAATGCATACCCAAAGAAATCAGTAGTCTTGTCCTGTTGTTCAGCTATCTGACCTGAACACATGTTTCTAACAGGAAGTATATTTCTATGCTCTGAAATATTCTATTAACTTTTAAGCCCTTGCTTCAGAATCCCTATCATTCCTTGTTTTTTCTGAGGTAACAAAAAACATCTACGAAGTCAGGTCACCCAAACAGCAACAAGGCATCTGAGAGGCATCCATAATTTCTGTGTCAGTTGTAAACAATTTGAAAGTGTCAGATTTGCAGCTCAAAACAGTCAACAGGTACTGGATGTCCATAATAGTCAAACATATGAGATAGACTTTCTAAAATTATTTTTGTATCATACAAAACGGTAAATCTGATTACATAAGTAGAAAGAAGATATTGGCACTGCAATGTGCAACTTTACAATCTGGAATCTGGAGTCTAATTCCACTTGTTACAGATTCAATACGTTATAAACAGAAGACTGTAGTTTAACGTGCAGCTACTTGGTTTTTTTGCCATGAATTTGTAATTTGCTGCTCAAGCATAAGAATAACAAGAATTACTGAATTTTGATTGTAGCTTTGATCCCTGTTTACTGTTTTGGTCTTGGACAAGCCATCAGTGTTTGGGTTAAAAATATACTGATAACTGATAGAGCCCTCTCACTTGTAGTTCCTGTAGCCTTTGTTTCTGAAGTGATCATGCTGACATAGACGAACTATGATCACATTTTTTTCTGTATAAATTTGTCTTTGGTAGATGTGATTACCTGCTAAATACAGTTTAGGAATCCAGATTAGAGAAACAAGCAAATACCAAAACAAACGAGCAAACAAAAACGTGACACAAAAAAGCCCAACAAAACAATTAAAAAAAACCAAAATACCCTGATGAAGAAATTAAAGAACACATGGCATTTATCCTCCAGAATTCTGACCTGTACATTCAAGTGGGTTTCCTGTGTTTCGTTTCACCCATTGTTCTTATTTTGGGAAGGAATGGCTAAAAGTAATTAGGTCTTTGATATTTATTATATCCTAAAAAATATATACGAAACCCCATTTCTTTCCCATAAGAAAAATCAAACAGCTGGAGAACATTTATTTGCTCAGATTCCAAGACATTTCCTAGCCAGCACTTACCCAAAGGTCTTTTCTCAGGGTACTATTCAAATCTGCATGTGTTTGTATACAGCATTTCAATCCATGTGTGTCCTTCGCATTTGTATCTTTATTTTTTCAAACAGTAACAGCTCCATCAGATAGCATTCCATATTTTGAAGCTAAACACCATTTCCATGAGCTTTCACCCCTGTTTTTAGTCTCAGTGACAGTCAGTTAATGCTGTTTTCAATATGGTTTAAGCCAGTTTCGAGTATCAAAGAAGGAAAAGACATGTATACATGCAGGTTACTTTATATAAGGACATGTGTCCTTTTGAGGAAAATGTTAACAAGAATATGTAATAATGGTGATATATTTTTCAGAACAAGATGGAATAATGACAAAGTAAATTAGGGTTTTTTTTCTCAAAAGAAATATGCTGAAACTTAAGATAATGACACTGCAGTCAGTTGAAATAAAAATGGCTTTGCTCAGCATTGGTCTACAGAAATACTGCAAAAATTTCCTGAAAACATGAATTTACTTGCACAGACAAGAAACTCTAAGAAGAGGAAATGCAGAGTTCTGTTTCTGAAAATCATCTTCAAGCCCAGTTGTAATATGAACTGTTGATAGATTAAGTGTAGAAACAAATTATTGGGGTGGAGACAGGTACCCATATAAAGAACAGAGATGGTCAATTGGTAAACAGCTGTCAATCAGCTCCTTCTATGGGTTCAATTGCCCCTTATTTCTCGATTCAATCTATCAACAAGATATTTTTCTGAAGAGTGTTGAACAACCTTTCCCAAAACAGGTTCCACATCTTTGTAGCAACATGTAAAGTAGCAAGAAGTGCCAAGGAATGCAGTAAGCCCCTCAGTAGTGCAGAAATTTAGAAATATATGCTCCTGCAGTCTGTGTTTTAGATGTTGCAGCTTTCAAGTGGAAGTGCAATTCTAGTGCCTAGGTCTTACATATATAAATTCTAAATTTTTTCTTTCTCCTACTACCACCATCAGCATCTAACAGTTATCTTTCCTGTGGCTCTTCTTCCTTCAGTCTTCTTCCTAAATATAAAAGACAACTGCACATATTAATGACTTCTGCCTATGCCACATTATTTTACTGGGTTATTATCTAGTGTTGAAGGAAGAAAGAGGATTATAAAAGGTGGAAGCAAGGTCAGGAGGCCTGGGATGGATACAGGGATGTTGTCTGGGAAGCTAGGGAACACGTAAGGAAAGCTAAGGCCCAGTTAGATTTAAACTTAGCAAGGAATGTTAAGGATAACAAGAAGGGATTCTACAGGTAAATTGCAAATAAAAGACAGACCCGAAAAACTTAGGCCCCCTCTGGAAGCTATTGGGTGAGCTGGCTACGCAGGATTTGGAGAAGGCTGAGGTTCTGAATGACTTCTTTGCCTCAGTCTTCAACAGCAAAGGCTCTGACTGCACCACCCAAGTCTTGGAAGGCAGACGCAGGGACTGTGAGAATGAAGACCTTGGGCCCACTGTGGGAGAGGATCTGGTTCGAGACCATCTTAAGAACCTGAACATGCACAAGCCCATGGGACCTGATGAAATCCATCCGCGGGTCCTGAAGGAGCTGGCGAATGAAGCTGCTAAGCCACTGTCCATCATATTTGAAAAATCATGCAATCAGGTGAAGTTCCTGATGACTGGAAAAGGGGAAATATAACTCCATTTTCAAGAAAGGGAAAATGGATAACCTGGAGAATTACAGACGAGTCAGTCTCACCTCTGTGACTGGCAAAATCTTGGAGCAGATTCTTCTGGAAGGCAGGCTAAGGCACATGAAAAACAAGGAGGTGCTCGGTGACAGCCAGCATGGCTTCACTAGGGGGAAATCCTGCCTGACCAATTTGGTGGTCTTCTACGATGGGGCTATGGAACTGCTGGACAGGGGTAGAGGAGCTGATGTCATCTACCTGGACTTGTGCAAAGCATTTGACACTGCACACACGACATCCTTGTCTTTAAATTGGAGAGACATCAATTTGATAGGTGGAGCACTCGGTGGATAAAGAACTGGCTGGATGGCTGCACGCAAAGAGTTGTGGTCAGTGGTTCAGTGTCAGGCTGGAGACCAGTGACAAGTGGTGTCCCTCAGGGATCGGTGTTGGGACCGGTCTTGTTCAACATCTTTGTCGCTGACATGGACAGTCAGATTGAGTGCGTCCTCCGCAAGTTTGCCGATGACACTAAGCTGCGTGGTTCAGTGGATACACTGGAGGGAAGGAATGCCATCCAGAGGGACCTTGACACACTTGTGAGGTGGGCTGATGCCGACCTTCTGAAATTTAACCATGCCAAGTGCAAGGTCCTCCACCTGGATGGGAGCAATCCCAGGCACAGCTACAGGTTGGGCAAAGAGGAGATTGAGAGCAGCCCTGCGGAGAAGGACTTGGGGGTGGTGGTTGATGAGAAAATGAACATGAGCCTTCTTCAATGTGCACTTGCAGCCCAGAAAGCCAACCGTCTCCCGGGCTGCATCAAAAGGAGTGTGACCAGTAGGTCAAAGGAGGTTATCTTGCCCCTCTACTCTGCTCTCGTGAGACCTCACTTGGAGTATTGTGTGCAGTTCTGGTGTCCTCAACATAGAAAGGACATGGAAGTGTTGGAGCAAGTCCAGAGAAGGGTCACGAGGATGATCAGGGGACTGGAGTATCTCCTATACGAAGACAGGCTGAGAAAGCTGGGGCTGCTTAGCCTGGGGAAGAGAAGGCTGCGTGGAGACCTCATAGCAGCCTTGCAGTATCTGAAGGGGGCCTATAGGGATGCTGGGGATGGACTTTAGGGACTGNTGGAGACCTCATAGCAGCCTTGCAGTATCTGAAGGGGGCCTATAGGGATGCTGGGGATGGACTCTTCATTAGGGACTGTAGTGACAGGACAAGGGGTAATGGGTTCAAACTTAAACAGGGGAGGTTTAGATTGGATATAAGGAAGAAATTCTTTCCTGTTAGGGTGGTGAGATGCTGGAATGGGTTGCCCAGGGAGGTTGTGAGTGCTCCATCCCTGGTGGTATTCAAGGCCAGGTTGGATGAAGCTATGTTTGACACAGTTTAGTGTGAACACCTGCTTATGGCAGGGGTGTTGGAACTAGATGATCTTAAGTTCCTTTCCAACCCTAACTATTCTATGATTCTATGACGAGTAGCTACAGAAGACACCATTGCATATGTTCCTCTGTAACATGCAGCATATTTTAATGGATGCTACTTTCAGTGCAAAGGTGACAACTATGCTTACATATTTAAATTCACAATATTAAAGAAAAAAACCTCAAAAAGGTATGCAGTTCCAAATAATAATAATTAAAAAAAAATAACAGTTTCAGTCTCTAGCTGATATCTTGTTTTCTTTCACTTTCTTTGGTAATGTATACATAGTAATAAAATCTGAAAGACCCTAACAATAGAGATGCATTCAGGAAGACCATAACAATCTGAATGTGGTCTGTATAAATTGAACTTCATCCAAAGCCATACTGTTGCCCTTCTGGCATCAACACTGTTCAGTGATAACTACTAGTATAGGATCAAGGAACAGCCAGAGGCAGACTCCCAAATGAGATCCAGCACATCAGAGAACAAACGTAACTTTACTTTCAAATAACTTTGATTAGGACAAGAAAAAAGCTATTTGCTTGGTAAGTTGGAAATCACCAAGTGCTCTTGATGTGATGTTACAAGATCATAGGCTCATAGAGTGGTTAGGGTTGGAAAGGACCTTAAAAACTTCCTTCATAGCTTGTTAGCAGTTTTGCTCAATTTCCTTCTTGTTAGGATGCAAGAAGATTCCCTGAATCAGATCCCCTAATCTTCTCTCTGTGCAGGTATAGCCATGTAGGATGGACAACACAATACACCAGAATTGTTTATTAATTGTAGCTTACAGTCAAAGAAGAAATTGGGGAAACCACAAAAGCACTGACTTTGAGAGGCAGCTAAACAGAACTAATACATTTTCCTATGTAATTTCCTTCTCCCAATATTTACTGAGACATCTTTGTAAGACTCCGAAACAGTACTGAACAAATTTCTTGGTCTTCCTGCTTACTTGTCTTCAGAGAAGCATCCATAAGCAGCTTCAGCCTGTTCTTGCAACGGTTTCCTTTACCAGTGATGGGACTCACCTTAAAATAAGTTTGTTGCACAGTGAATTTGGATAGTGAGTTCTTTCTTGAGGAAAACAATTTATGCCCTTGACTAGGAGAAAAAACAAAGAAGGATCAAAATGGTCCTACAGGCAAACTCAGTAATTCTGAAGTTGAAGAGATGGCTGCGACTGGATATGGGTAGATTTGCCTTTTGGAATGCTTGTGCATGTGTGTGTATGTGTGTGTGTGTGTGATTTCACAAGTATTTAAGCATACTCCCTTCTGTGTTCAACAGTAATAAATAACCTTGTGTTAATGGAAAAGAATATAATAATTTCCAGTCTCATCAACCTATTATCTGCCTTGCACATATGCCACCTATACAATTCTATTGTTCATATTAGACAATACTAGAGATTAGCTATTCTTTGTGCTCAGCCTTTATTGTTCAAATCACAGATATTATCCACAGTATTAATTTAATCATTACAGGTTTTACTTTATTTTGACCCACACTCTTAAGATAATATTGACAGCTGCTTTTACAATTAAAGTGTGAATAGAAAGAAATACATAACATCAGAGAAGATGCAGACAAAAGAAAAATAATAGATAGCTAGAATAAGAAACCATGGTGAGATTCTTCATATTATAATATATAGAGTTAAGAAATGCCTTAAGACGTTCTTACAAACAGGAACAATATTTCATTTTAATTTACATCAGAGAGGAAGACCAAGCCTGAAAGTGGAGCATCCGCATTTTGCCAGACAAACAGATCTGATACCTCGGCTAAGAACAAAACCAAATTTTTCACTGTTCTGCAGCTGCTGCTAGACACACAGCAGGCATAACCTCTGTGGTGTACAGAGTTTGTTTGGGCTTTTTTCTCAAAAGTTACCCTTAAGCAGACTTTTTTCACTCTTCTCAACTTTTGTCCTTTACCAATAATTCTATGCAGATTTCTAGGAACCTAGAATAGCCTATATTATTGTGTATTTTGCAGCAGGCATTTAAGATTTTGCAAAAACCTCTCCTGTTGTTGTCATCATATTACATAAAGTCCTACAAATAATATTGAGCATCTGCATGTTAATTCTGTATAGCCAATGGCAAACTTGACATTTAGAAAAATGTCATTGGGACTGAGAGAAAATCAGTATGTGAGCTGTGGTAGGCCATGATCAAGAAGAATTAAGGCTGTGACTGACCACCCCCACAGAAAAAGTTAAGACGTAAAGTCTAACTTATGATTCATAAGATAGTACAGAAAATGTGTTCCATTTTACACCCACATTTTCTCTTTTCTGACAGACACATTAAATAATAACAACCAACACACATACCCTAAACCCAACAACCTATGAAATAAAATAAGCGCAATGGCTGTGACATGGCATTTACAGATGTAATAAAATTGTGTTAAAAATTATGTTTAGAAATCTAGGGTTTAATTTATAATTTCCTATCCAGGGTTTTGACATATGTGTTGAGGCAGCATTAAGCCTGATGTTTGAAGAAGAGAAGTATCTTGTTTAAACTAGTAGCAAAGCAGCTGTTAGCAAGATAAGAAAATTCTGCCACTGTGAAACAGATGAGATGTCCTAAAATGGTCCTTCTAACCACTAATGTATTATTTACCAAGTGGAACTTTGCAATCATAAGTGACCACGCCTCTTTAGCGTGGTTATGTTATACAAAACAAAAAGAGGAAACAAAGACCAAAACAGAAAGCCTGAATTTTTACATGACAGATAATTCTTTATGGAAGAAAAATGGTAAGGAAAAAGAAAAGTCTGTGGGGAGGCTGAATAGGTTGTTGTCAGCAGTTGGTCATGGATAAAACCTGTGTAGTATGAAATAATTATCTTAAGTTGAAGAAAGATATGAATAGAATACAAAAGTATGATTTTTTAATAACCTGTTTTGGCATTTGTTGAAAGTCTGTAAAAGCATATGTTTTAAGATACCTTGGAGGCAGTATGTCTAAAGCTTAATAAATAAAGCTGTTCACAAATATTTCTGTTTAAATGTGTTTTTTCATTGCAATGCAGGCTCTTTTCTTATTTTTAAGGCAAATAGTAATAGCTGTAATACTAATATGCAGGAGTTTTAGATAGCGTTCACAAACAAATAGTGATCTCAGGAAGAACTGAACACATCTACTCTAATTCTTTTAAACCATTTCCCTATGCCTAATTGATTTTCAGCTTTTTTTTTTTTTGTATTTAAGCACTGGAAAAATGACAAGGTCTTATGGAATTTTAATTGTTACAGCTGATTTCTTTAGTCTTCTCTTTGAGTAGAACTTTTTAAACACAATTTAGTAGACTATGATTTTAAATCTCAAAGGCAAGCCTAGGCAACTTGTGCGTAAAGTAAATTTGAACCAGAATTTTCTGGATTTCATGTAGACATCTAAGTCTCTGAAGCCTTTACAAAAGATATATTTAATTCAGGCACTGAGTGCTTATTTGAATGTTCAAAAAGGTTGTAAATAAGTTTAAGTATTTTAGTGGTGTACATTTTTCTCAGGCAATATCTTTTATACAGCATTTTATTGACTTTAATAAGTGTGAAATGATTGAGGCTATAATGAACAGTTTATGCTTGAGTGTACAAGGACCCAAGGTATTTATAAATGACAGGTCTACAGAATACCTATGAATGAAAATTACCCCAGGTAACTGAACACTGCTTCTGCTGCAGGTATATACACAGCCAAATAATGAAATGAAACCCATAGAGGACTCTCAACATACTTGACATGAAGTAATTTATGATTACTGCTGGACTAAAGGAAGTGACATTCAGGTTTCATACAGATCCATTACAGGCTACATCAGAAGTTGTATATGAAGCCAGACAATAGAATACTTTTTTTAACATGTAACATATAGCACGTACATTGAGTGTAAAATTAGGAATCTACAGCAATGACAATATTACTTTCATAAGTTTATTTGACAGAAAACATTGTACCATATAAAACAAACCTTGTTTTTGTACTACAAATATTCAGACATGTTGATAAATACTCATGACTCGTTCATGTGACCTGACATCAGATGGATTGTTTTCCAGAGACTGCATTATATATGTGTGCCTAACCTGTCAAACTGCTAGGCTGAATCACTACCATGAGAGAGATTACATTTTATTCTTAATGTCAGCATTGTAACATTGTCCAAAGTCAGAAAAATTTCCTCTTCTCTTCCAAACAATAGTCCTGAACAGAATAAAGAAATAAAAAAAACCTTCCCTTGCAGGCTTCACCTACCTGGATTTCTCTACTCTTTTCTCATTATGGTAACTGCTTCATATTTTCTCCTCTTTAGGTTGAATATAGAATTATTGTCACTCTCACTGAACTCCTCACTGTGGTTGTGCAGCAGCAGAGATCACAGTCAATGATCTCAGCCAAATGAAGACTACGGCCCAGATGTAGGCTAGACAACTCAGGTCAGTATGCTGGCACTTTTAACCCACAAGTTAAAAGACTTTGAGCTTGCACAGGGCTGCAGGGAATTCCCTGAGAATCAAATAGTTTTATACAACTGGATCAAGGACACAACCATAATGAGACAATTCTGCCACTGGGTGTTCTATACTTGCAGCTTTTATTTTTTTTTCCCCAAAAGAAGGCTTCTCTTTTTTCATATAAATTCTCGAGTCATAAGCTCTTCAATACTACAAATGCTGGGGCTTACAAAATCTCTTTTTTTCTAGATGTGATTAAATTGCATGATGCAGAATGTGCCATACATTTAAATATATGGCTTTTCTAATATGCTGCTCCTTTCAGCATCTTGCAGGCACCTTTCTGTCTGCTGACTACACCAGAGCACAGCTGTTCATACACTGGGCGATGGCAAACAGCTCCAGCATCTCCCATCTTTTTCAGGGACCTCAAAACATCCAGTCACCAGAACACTTCCACGATGACCTCATCACTAAGTCTCCATAATATAGGCAGTATGACAAGTAGAAAATGAAGCAAAATCAGATCAACCGATCCAACACTATTGCTATTGGCTAGGCAGCAATCCATTACAGAGTAGGCAGAAAGAAGCAAAATCAGACCAACCGACCCAAACTCTATTCCTATTGGCTAGGCAGCAACCCATTACAGATTAGGCAGAAAGCAGCTCAAGTGCTCTACTTACAGTAAACCAGGTTATTTTTTCTTATATGCTTTTTATTATTAACCTTCCACCTGGCATTTATAGGACATTTATGCTCTAAAAGTGGTGGCACTTGCTAATCAGATGCTTATGCTGCCTCAGCTATTACAGGTGCCAGGAATCAGCAAGAGCAGACAGACAGACCTTCCTGCAAGGGCGGGTGACCTGGAGGCAGGCAATAGTGTCAGTGCAGGAGCCACACAGGACAAACACACAGGCGAGCAGCTCTGGAAGTGGTTTATTGGGTTCAGCCAAGAGTCTGAAATGTCAAGAAGGTCCATAGTGATGACGCAGGTCAAAGGTCAAGCTAAAAAGTCATGAAGTCACAACTGCAATTTAAGCTTTGGGTTGGAGTCAGGGAGGTCCAGGACTGGGCACAGGCATACGTGCAGCACTGTTCAGGCTGAGATCAAGGGCAAGAGCCTGAGCTCAAATGTAACTCCCAGGTGCAGGGGGACAGGTCAGCTCTGGGGCTTCTCACAGCTGGAGAGGCGCATCTTCAGAGCTGGTCCTGAACCCATGCAGCTGGACGCTGGCTGCTATAGGCAAGGCACTCAGGGCTCTGAAAGCATCTACACTTTTAAGAACTAGATACATGACAGTATCAAAGCAGATCAGATAGAAGTAGGTCAACCACACTTGGCTCTCCTTTCCTAGGGGTACATGTGCCTTGTATTTAGCAGATTGCTGGGCCACAGACTCCTTGTTTCCTTTTTACTCAGCCAACAACTAAACCTACACTCACCTTGTTTTCAGGTTCACATTAGAGTCTCCTTTACACATACTGCTGTCACTGTTAAAAAGTCACTTAAGGCTCATATCATCCTGCAAAAGTATCGTTTTTTTCTTCCCATGACTAAATATAAGTCAGAGTTTCCTCAGAAACAGGGATAAACGGGGAAGTGAAAGTTAAGGGTACATGCCTGTATGTGTGTTTGTGATTGTGTGGGCATGCATATACATGTTTTTTCCAATTATTTTACACTCTCCAGTAAATTCTCATTTCTGAGGAACTGAACATTGGTACCAGTGTAAGCTGTGTCGGTACCATCAAGTTACTGTGCTGACATCATAATCTTTATCACATTTGTGACTTTTACAAATCATAATTACTGATACTACTTTTTCTTCATTTTGAATTCATTCAGCATATGTGTTTAAGCCTTCATTAAGAACACTCTCTTTTTTTCTTTTCTAATTTCAGGAGAAAACAGAACCACTATCTATGACTGTATTTCTGTACAGAATTCGCCACAATCAGTGGAGTCTTCACCTCCATGGGGGACTGGTCACGTATAGCCTATTGGAAAGCAGGGACACAACAAGGGCAGCATCTGAGGATATGAGCGCATGGTAATGGAGGTATGCAAAACAGGAGACCGAAAATTTGTTTGCTTCTTCTTTGACTTCTGATAAGGTTTTCATATTTAATTTCTTATTAAAGCTGGACACAAATCCCATGATGCTTTGCTCAAGCCCATGGATGTAAAAATACATTCTCTCTGCATTCAGTCTTTTGTCTTCTTCCAGAATGGATAAAAGTTCACAGTTATCTGAAGAAACTGGCATGTATTTTGTTTTCCTTTCCCTTAGCTACCAGAATTAAGGCTTTCCTTCTTTCTTTATACCTTGCTTGCTTCTTGGCTCAGATTCTATTGAGCCATTTAAATGAAAAAAATACTATCAAAGTCACTTAACACTTATTTATAATTCAAGTAAAGGTTATAAACTCTGGGCTTTTCTTTGGGGTTTTTTGTTTGGGTTTTTTTTTTTTACTGTGGCTGGGCTCGGCCACAGGGCTCCGCTCATCTGTGGGGCTCGGCTCCTCTGCGGGGCTCGGCTCCTCCGCCTGCTCGGCCGCCGCCGCCTCCCTGCCGCCCTCTGGCCCTGCTCCCGACTTGGTCC
>NDXB01007457.1:10692-29118 GCA_002631895.1 Agapornis roseicollis | reverse complement strand
GAAGAGAAGGCTGCATGGAGACCTCATAGCAGCCTTCCAGTACCTGAAGGGGGCCTATAGGGATGCTGGGGAGGGACTCTTCATTAGGAACTGTAGCGACAGGACAAGGGGTAATGGGTTCAAACTTAAACAGGGGAGGTTTAGACTGGATCTAAGGAAGAAATTCTTTCCTGTGAGAGTGGTGAGGCACTGGAATGGGTTGCCCGAGGAAGCTGTGAGTGTCCCGGTCGTNTCAAACTTAAACAGGGGAGGTTTAGACTGGATCTAAGGAAGAAATTCTTTCCTGTGAGAGTGGTGAGGCACTGGAATGGGTTGCCCGAGGAAGCTGTGAGTGCTCCATCCCTGTCAGTGTTCAAGGCCAGTTTGGACAGAGCCTTGGGTGACATGGTTTAGTATGAGGTGTCCCTGCTTATGGCAGGGGGGTTGTTACTAGATGATCTTAAGGTCCTTTCCAACCCAAACCATTCTATGATAGTTGTGGTCCACTAAAGCCACTGTGGAAAAGCCATGTTTCAGCTATTGAAATATTTCAGTCCTAGTACAACTGCTATTGACAGATAAGTCACAGAAGCTGTTGAGGGATTTTTTGTTGAGGGATATTTACTAATTCAATGTATTCCAGCCAAAACTTTAATCGTATCTAACATGCAGTATATCCTACATTTACGAAGAACTAGAAGATTACTTCTGTGCTTTTAAAATTGCTTTTATCACCATACCTTAAAAAATGGCTGGCTTTTTAGGGGATACTGATGTAGTTCTCTTGGGCATGAATGAAGTTTTTCCTATTTCCCCAATGTTTTCTCTGTCTTTGTGCACTGAAGTCACTATTCAGTTAACAGAAATTAATATGATTCCATGAACAGTTCTCATTGGAAAACTACTAGCCCAGAACCAGAAGAGGGAGCCTAGAGAGCAAAACATTATTATTTGTTTGCCACCAACTTCAAATCTGGGTTGTGGTTTTTTGTTGTGTTGTTTTGGGTGTTTTTTAAATAATTGTTGCACAATAGATCTGCATAGGGGCATAGAAATGGGGATAATAAGAATTGTCCTCCTCAAGTTTCACTGTTATGCAAAATGCCATCAAAGATTAGAATGCACTGACCTTTGATTGCCAGATCTGGAGAAGACCCACAGATGCCACAGTGCAAAGCTCAGCCTTTTATGGTGGATCTCAACGACTCCACTCATCATACTCCCACCTTCTTTTGTAGGTGTTGGCAGGGAATAAAAAGCTTTACTACTCATAATCTTCATCTTCCCTAGTATCATCTCCAAACCTTTATTACAGCATGGATTTTTTTCTCTTCATTGTCCTCCTCCTTATTTTTGCCACTTAAAGAAGTGGGGAATGTTCCTCCCCGGTGTTGTGTTTTCTCAGCTGTCCCTGTCCTGTTTTATATGGGTCACAGGGATCACTCTTGTAACAAGCACAGTTCTCAAGCAGTCCCCAACCACAGAAAGGAATTCCTTCAGCTCCTCTGGATTCCATCAGAGCCACACATGATGCCCTGAAGCTGTATTTGTAGCTCCAGAGCCACAGACTCAGTATTATGTTGTGTGGTGGGACTCAATGTTCCCTCTTAAGAAATGAAGTTCACTAAAATCAGTTTTCCCTTTGTCTCGGGACCATAAGGTCATCAATATCAATCAAGCGTGAAGAAGTAGAGGGAAAGAAGCAGCCAATGAAATTTACCCTGGATCCTTGATTCATGGGAGCGAGATGTACTTTTGTAAGTGCTGGCAGGATCCAAGAACAAAGTCTTTCTTTTAATTCATTTCTTTTCATGAGCACATGCTACAGATTGCCTGGAGAGGTTGTGGAGTTTCCACCCTTGGAAAGCTTCAGAAACCATCTGGACATGGTCCTAGCGAACTAGATCTAGGTTACCCTGCTTCAGCAGTGTGTTTGGAACAGGTGACCTCCAAAGGCACCTTTCAGCCTCAATCATTCTGTGATTCTTTGGATAAATAAGAAGCAACTTCAGTTTGTAGACATAATTCAAATTTAATTGGAAAGGTAATTATAGTAAAAAACAACTTACGTGGAGAAAAACAATATTGAAAAATATCTTCAGCCTTCCCTTGATTTTTGTTTAGCTTTAGCTTCTCTGCTTAGTTTTCTTAGATATCAGATCTCAAAATGCCACAAGAATGGTTCTCTGATGGCATTACTGACCCAGCTGCAAATGTAGAACATCTAGAAATCTATGTTTTCTGCATTGGAGGGGGATCCTTAGATCAAGGGAGCTGAGGAGGAGTCTGGACCAATCTCATAGCAAGACTCACCTGGAATATAGCTTCTTTCCAAAGCTGGTCACAGAATGTGATACCAACTTCAACAGGAATTCAGATGCTCAAGGAAACCAACCTTATGGTTTAATACAAAATTTGTGTGTTTCCGAAGCCGTGTGTTTTAAATTACCACAATATTTTTCAGTGTCATCAAATCTTGCAAGACTGTCTCTCATCACCTACTGGTACCCTGTAAGTTTCACTGACAAATAGCCTGATTGAAGGAATTACTTTCATAGGAGTCTGGAGGCTTGAACTGAGGGGTCCTGTTGTTTAAAGGCTCTACTTAGATAAAGCATTTCCAATAAAACATAGCAACAAAAAAGTGAATTATGATGAACCTAACTGACACTGGTTATTGCAATTTATGCTTTTTATGGAAATGCTTGCAAATCAGAAAAGGCTCCCTTCTCACATTAACTGGAGCCGACTTTTAAGTTGTAGTCATTCCAACTCTTACCCAGTCAGTGGATCTGCCTAAGATGTAGACTTTTGCCCATAGAGTACTAGTATTCAGCTACCTTTTTGGCACGCTTTGAGGCAAAGTATTTTTTCCTGTTTTCTGACATTAATCTCCCACCCTTGGATAAAATGAACAAACTCAAAAAGAATGAGTCTTGGCATCCTTTTCAAAAGGTAGTTAGTGAAACTAGGAGCTAAAAGCAAGCCTTTGATAAGAAACAAACCATGCTGATTTAAAAGAATGTTTAATATAATAGTATATTTCCTGTAACTCATAATGTCTACTTCCTCGAGTCTCAAGTATTCCTTTACCTTTTATAATTCTCATTCTCCCTTCTGGGGTTCATGAAAGAAGATACCTTGTATCATTATTTCCCTTTAATTAAAATCAGGAACAGCCCAGAATTAAGTGATGCCTGAAAGGGCAAGGGAACGGGACACTAAGGAAGGCTTTGGGCATGGGATCCCAGAGGCTACTCTGAATAGCCTAGTTTTAGGTATTGTAGAAAATCTATTTGGTTTTTAGAGTTATGATCATTCATTATCTTCTCATGCTGTGGATTGTCAGGTCTGAAAGATTTTCAGGTTGCAGCCATTAGTAACATTTTGTTTGCATTGGGATAATAAATCTACTTAGTTGTTTTTATCTTTACAAATTTCCAGCCATCCAACTTACCCTAAAGTCTCCTAAGCACATTGCTATTGGTGATACCTCATGTATCGGGGGCTCTGGGCTGAGCATCTGATGATAAGGTTCCAATGCTGAACTGTTCAGGTTGGTTTCCTGTTTTAGATCCTACAGTATGCCCACCCCAAAAACATGGACTAGCTGCCTTTCACCACAACTCCACCTCCAACTTGGAGAGCACAGGGCATTCATGGTGGTTTTGGTTAGGCACAGTTCCCTTACGGCAAGGCACATACCCCCATACCAAAGAGGGCATTCATCTCACCTACACATGGAGACCTAAAAGATAAGTGTTCAATTTAGAGAGAGGGGGGGAGACACTCATTTTGTTCTAAACTAGATAAAGTGTAGTATGAATAGTATAAACTGTTTAGCCTTTATTACCTGTGGAGGGAAACTAGCTAGTTTTGTTTAGAGTATCTGCCTAAATGTTAGCCAGAACTTGGGAAGACGGACCTCTCCTGACTGTTGCCTGACTCTCAGAGTAGCTATGTAAGCAGTCAACGCCTGTCAGACAATAATCTGCAAATACAGAAATAACAATTTTTAGGTGCTTCTGCTTGATGAAAGTTGTCTTTGCTAGCGTGGCAGGGAATGACCAGCTCCTGAGTGTGGGGAAGGCATGTTTGTGAATCCATGGCAAATTCCTTGTTGATGCATGTATGTGCTGTGCTAAAATACATCTCAGAGATCTGGTTTTACTCCTTAACGTATCAAAATGCTTATTTTATAATATGCTTATTTTATAATATTTATTTATATTCTGTTTTTAATCCTAAGACCTTAAAACACGGATGGAGAAACTGAGCTTTAAAGAAAATAAGTTTGCGTTTTTCCTCCATTTCAGTTATTTTTCTGTACCTCCAAAGCCTATTACAAGTAAGTAAGACTACAATACATTTCTGAAGCAGCAAGGAAGGTCGAGCCTTTGACTTTACACCCGTTTACCTCATGGCTATCCAGATCCCTTTTTTCTCATATGTTTACCATAGATTCAGCTTTCGCAGTTACAGGCTTTTGAATAGTAGGATACAGATCTCTAGTGATACTGTTTCCAACTGAAAGACATAGCAATTTGCTTAACTTCTATATTCCAAATGCCTAGTACAGGTATATTGCATGAGTCTTTTTTTAGGCTTCTTTTGCCACCAAATGAAATGCTGAATTCACAGTAAATTTGTTAGTTTACTTTGAAATTATGATTGTACAGATTCATCGCAAGGGGTAAGCTTGGCAACAACTCACAACCTCCATCTTTTTCCAGACCAATGTACATTTTTCCTTTCTGCTTAAGGATTGAACAACTAAAAAAATCTGTTTCCAAGTATCCACATTCCAGACAAAGGCACTTCATGTCAGTAATTTTTGGTATTTTTTAATACCATGATGGACATTCAGAGTAACCACTTCGTAGTTTCATTTTAAGTTTGTACTGGTTATTAAGTTTGCATTGGTTATTACCATGCAGCAAAAGGCAGTTGTGAGCCTAATCTGATGTGTGTGGCACTGACAGCTTACTTTGCTGGGTCAAATTTCTCGTTGCGTAGCTGATAAGTGATAACCACAGTTACTGGTTTAATTCCTATGTGTTTTTTTCTGGGCTGAATCATTAAGAGTTAATATAACATTACTGAACAGTGTGTCCCTTGCAGCACTCTTAAATTTCCACCGTTTTAATTTGTTCTTTTTGATGATGAGTATCAAGTATTTCATTGATGGATAGTAAGCGAAATTAGCCCGTAATCTTTACCCTCAGATCTCTTTCTTTTGGCACATGAATAAGTCCCTGAGCCATTATGGAGATATAACACATGACTTTGGAAGCAGGAGCCTCAAGTTAGACATCTAAATAATAGACCTGTTTTAAAAAACCCTTAGAGTCCTTGAAAGCCTCTGAGTTCCCAGGAGCTCCCCTGGAAGCTCATGCAAGCTGCTGGATGGACTTTTGAAAACCAGGCATCCCATTTGCATGCTTTCTCCCTCGAACCCTAAATAGTTTTTTTAGAGGAGCTGTCACATCCCATACAAAAAAGCTGTCGCTTTTGAGGCATCCTGGTGTCTGTAGATTTCCAGCCAGCTCTGCGCTTTCTTATTATGGCCGTTTCTACTTCAAAAATGATGACCATTTTTAAACGTCATAGCTATAAATGCAAATAGCCATATTCATTAACTTTTGGTTCGGCCCTAAAAGGTACTGAGCCTTTTTGGTGGTTCAAGAGCCTTGAACTTTTGTTGCTTTCAGTGAATGGGAGTTCAGCTCCTCCTTGAACTCTGAGACTCCTCTGAGCACAATTTTATGGCAGGCTGAACCCAAACTCCTCAAGAATGATTCCTTTTACTCTAGTGCATCATTGCTGGGCCCTGTATTAAGTGAAAGAGTCTTTGACATACAGAAGTGCCCTTTCCTTTCTTTCCGTCTCTCGGAAAGTGGCTTTACTTGTCATTATACTGTAGTTTCTGATACTTAAGAATAATTTGGGTTTGGGGGATGAAAACACACTCCATGTCCTGGAAAGCATGTATATATGGTAGAGATATTTAAAACAGCAGCAAGAGATCACTAAGACAGTAAGAGGGAGGCATGGCTATCAAGAAATACTTTTATTCATAAAGCCTAGTACATAGAAAAATGGCAAAGTGGGGGGTGAGGGGAGGAAGGGTGCAGTAAAACATCTGTGGCCTTGCTGCCTGGTTCTAACTACACCAGAAGAAAGGGACAACCTGGTAGGAAGAGGGTGTGATGGCAGTGCTGGTAGCTGTGCTGAGTAACTGGCCCCCAGGCACTGCAGGTCCTCTGTCTCTCCCACCCCTTCCCTCCTGCAGTGGCAGCTAGATCCAGCTCGGCTCTGCAGAGTCCTGTCCTAGCTCGTCCCTTATCCCTGCCGCTCCCTTTCCTGTGCCAGGAGCAGCCTGCTCACTGATGGAGGTGGCAAGACTCAGTTATCCCTCTATTGTCTCTGCCTTTACTCCTTTTGTCTCCGTTTTCCTACCCATAAATTTCATGCAGTGCCTTTACTGAGTTTAGCAGTTTTGCGGGGCTTCACTCAGTGTCTTAACAAACTACATTGAGGTTAAGTGTGAATGATCGTTGTCTGACCTTCAAAGCTCACTGCATCTCTACCTAGCCCCCTAGTCTAATAATTTTCAGGTATTTACCAGTTTTCCCTAATTCAGGGGTTTGACTCATTTTTTTAACAATACTGGAAGGGATCACTGATCTTTTACACCTTTCTCAGCTGAAGTGTGGCTGAGAGAAGAGGTCAAGGGATACATTCTTCGGTGATGGAAAGCATGGTAAAGAAAACCACCAAATATGATCCCAATCTTTTACATTGTTTTTAGAACAGTGTAGAAAAGGATTCACCTTTTCATAGGGAGGCTGCAAGTGATGAAAGGAGCCTTGACAGAAGCAATATTTTTTGTGGTGCCACATGACTTTTGGGTTTGGGTTCCCACCACCTCCCCCCCATTAGGCATGGTTTCAAGAGGAAAGGCAGTCCAGCACAGCATGTTTGTATTCTAGCCACTGTGTGCTCATGCAATAAAACATGTGAAAATTGCAATGAGATTCTTATCTCGCAATAAAATCCTTCGGAGAATTAGTCTCTGGTAAGCAGTGGTTTAAGTATGGGAAAGTAACCATATAATAACTATAAAAAAACACTTCTAGTTTTTAACTGTAACAATCTGGTTTTCTCTGAATGGCAGGTGTTACGGCAAAGCTGTTACTCATAACCGCTAAGAGCTTTCAAGGACTGTGAAAACCATATGTAAACGTATAGTTGGAAAGAAACCAGTCCAACTTCTGACTTTAGATAGACTTATGAGAAGACTATTGTTCTTTGTAGATATTTAGAATTACTGTCTTCATGACTTTTGTACTACAGGACTGTTGGGTGTTTCTGGAAACAGCTGTATCCCCCAGTGCAGAAACCTGAATTACTGAATTTCATGTACTTCAGTTTAGGCAGTAGAAGAGTGGGAGTTTTCAAGACTGTGATTATAAATCCGGACATCCAAATTCCTTGCAAGCTACGTTTTGATGCATTAGTCTTTCCTGTAATCTAGCTATATGTAAGAATAAACTGAAACATTCAGTCATAGAATTAGTACGGAGAGGTTCACTTCTGAACTGTGCCAAAGGGATCTGGTCGACATTTCAAGTTGTGACATAAAAACAAGATTAGGGATGTTTAATCAGTGAAGCAGACAGACTTAGATTTTAGTAAGAGCTGCTCTTGCACCAGTAGTGGACAGGCTGGATGAAGCAGGCTGTGTACACCTACCGCCTTTACTGGCTTCCGTTCTTGCTTCTGGTTTGTTTTTTCCCTCAGTACTTAGAAAACATATGCAGTAAATTTTGACAGGGCAAAGCTTTTAGGAAATAAATAAAGAAATAAAAATAATGTTTAAGAAAAAGCTATGTTAGTTGGGTGTTAGAAATCTCAGAAGTGCATCTAAGCCAATCTGCAGTGAGGAACCCCGTTAAGTCACTTGGCTCTCTCTCTGTGTCCTGGTGGAAAGATGCCGCAGGTCCTGTCCAGCCCAGAAATCTGGGTTTTCTTCCTGCAGAAAGTGGGGCATAGAGAATAGAGAAAGAAGGAAGAAAAGGTAGTTGCACACACCCTGGTCTTGCCCTGACATGGAGTACTGCAACACTCCCAGGTCTCTCAGCTTAGAAGGAGCCTAAGTATTTGGTACAATTTTGTTCATAACTTTGTCATTTATTATATCTGATTTAAATATATTTACGTTATCACAAAACGTGCAATTATAGAGTTTAACCCTCGGGTAGTTACTTTGCCTTTTAATGTCATCTCTTTTTAATACCTGGTGAGGTTTTCTCAGCGATGTTAGATCTTGTTCAGAGCAAAGTACTTGAGCTGTGTGTGTACATGCATGTATACCTATATACACCCACGCTTGAAAGGTGATGCAATTTCCCATTAAAGTTTGGGATATTCTTACCTGGGAAGAGATAAATAATGGCTTTACTTCACTGTCATAAGTAACGGCAGTGCTCCCTTGTATAGGACCCTTCACCCTGTGTAACACGGATAAGGGAATCATGTCAGCAATGGCTGAACTGGTGCACACAGTTTCTTATTTGCCCAGCTTTATGTACTAATAGCAGAGGCAAGGCTAGGAACTTGAACTTTTGGGGGTTTAATCCCTAGTTTGAGGCATGAGACTATTTCCTTTATCTTGAAAAAGTAATAGCAGAGCAGGGAACCACTACTGCCACTCTTAAACCCTTCTCCCAGACAGATATTATTAACACTATTAACTGTCAGAGACTGCTACAGAGATCTTTGTTCTGACCCAGTATAGCTGTTAGTCTTTTTATTTCACCATTTGGTACCTGAAATCATAGAGTCATAGAATCACAGAATACCTAGGGCTGGAAAGGACCTTAAGATCATCTAGTTCCAACCCATGTTTACCTCCTCTGCTTGGTATAGAAATTAGAAATGTGACATCCTGACATCAGTGTTGGCTTTTGATAACTCCTGCTTGCTGCTTGCATCAGGCATGAAAGCAAAACCTTCATGTTCTGCAGCAGCTTAAGAAGAGTATCTCTTAATGAAGGCCAGACTGCATAGTCAGAACTGTCCATCCTATAACAGTGGTCATATAAGTAGGGAATACTGGCAGGTATCCATTGTACGTGTTCTACTGCGTAATTGTATTTGATAGAAGCTTTCTGGTATGTGTGGATAATAAACAGCTCATGTATTTATGAATCTGGAGTGTTCCTAAAATGAGTTAGTGCATGCTCAACATTAGTTTCCCAAGTCTTATTTCACACTGTAGTATAAAAATGTAGTATTGCATTACATTTACTAAACGGATTAGACTATTGCAGCCTTAAGGGATACATTATTCCTGTGAACAAGCAAGGGCATTTATGCAAGTTACATTGGTTAATTTTAATAGAAGCTATGCTTGTAAATCTTTGTGCAATGAGATCACATTATACTCTACAGAACACTGGCAGAAGAGTTTTTATCCTGAAAACACACCTGCCCACTATTTGCAAAGCATAATTTTCCTTTAAACAGCAGACAGCAATATTTTATAGCCACTGTTATCTACATGACTTCAGCAGACATTGCATGTTGTGCAGACTATAGACATATTGAGGTCTACACAAATGTGCAATATAATCAAATTAGTAATACTGACAATTTGGATTCAATGACACTGTATTTCTAAGCCTGTGTCATGGACAATATTAGAGAACTGTTTACCAGAAGCCATCATTCCCTGTGTCATGGCACCAGGGTGAGATGAAGAATCCACAACAGTTTCCATACCACTGGAAAAAGCAACCATTCCTTCAACATTACATGGATAAAATTTCATAGGCTTAAGAATAATATAGTTGATCTTGTAGGTAGTGAAATGTATATAATGTATAGCTACATACCTTCATCTAATAGAGTGCATGGGTAGTTTAGATGTTGTAGTAGGTAAGCATATTGACATTGTTTACCAATGTTTGCAGCACCGTGCTTGTCACTTATGACAGTGTACATGTAAGTGCCATCACTGGATGACAAATATAGGTAACTTATACTGGCTATATTTTGTTGTCTAGTCTAACTTGTTGTCATTACTACTAATTTTTGTTGCTCTTGAAGTTTTGTGTTCCTTCCTATCCCGGCTTTCTAATCCATGTAGAATTGTGTAAGGCAGACCAAATTTTCCCCTTTTCAAACCACTATTATATATTTACCAGCCAACTGGGAAGAAACAGAGGCAGGTGCACTGATGTAACACTGGAGACAGAGTGATCAGTATTAAACACTTGCTATTAAACGTTAAAGTGTGGTTAGCAACAGGGTTTCCATGTTTTCCATCTTTTTCAGAATATATAAAATTACTTTCTTATCCAAAATGTTATGCATTCTCTGACAGCTGTAGTGCTTATATACTATTACTGTCTTTGTACTCAGGAACAGTACATAATCAGAAATGCATACAGCCAGTCAGGAGATGATTTCAGAATGACCTAGTCCATCCTATCTCTCTGTAGTAGATCATTCCCAAAAGATGTTTGCCTCTTGTGGTACCTGACCCTGTGCTAAATACTTGTACTTAAATATATACTTGTCTTAGAAAGTGGTTTTTTAATGCCTAACAGATATCTCTGCTGTAAATTAAGCCAATTGTTTCTTGATATAGATCAAAAAACAGCACAGCTTTTATAGTCCCATATAAATCAATCAATAATGCAACTTAACTCTCAGTTATTCTGCACAATAAGCCACAGCTCCCTGTTGTAGCTGAAAACCAGCCATTCCTTATGCCCTTCATCACATCACTTGATACGACACGAAGCTTCTTGGGTGCTTTAGGGCAGCAGCTTCTTACCAGCTCCCAGCAGTTTCACACTATTANGTCCCATATAAATCAATCAATAATGCAACTTAACTCTCAGTTATTCTGCACAATAAGCCACAGCTCCCTGTTGTAGCTGAAAACCAGCCATTCCTTATGCCCTTCATCACATCACTTGATACGACACGAAGCTTCTTGGGTGCTTTAGGTCAGCAGCTTCTTACCAGCTCCCAGCAGTTTCACACTATTATTTTTTTTTTTCCAGTCAAATACTACATAATTTCACCTGAATTTTCATTACATTTATTTTTACTGACTGACACCTATTTCTATTCGATTTATTGGCTAAATGTTCACTAATGTACAGTGCTACCACACTTTGAGCATGTTCCTATCTCATACACCAAGTTTTCTAGCACATTATGACTCACACTACTACATTTTCCAATAAGCAGGAATAAATACGCAATTTCTCTCCAAAATGTGACCATACAGATGGCATACTGGAGTTCTGGGTGAAGTGGTGATTTCCAGATCGAATTTGCTTAATTCCCAAGTGCAGCACAAAAGGCTTACTGGCCACCCTCCAGCTAATGCTGTGTGAGCTCTGGGATAAGGTAGGTACTTTCTGCATGACAGAAGGAAACCCGCAACTGGGACATGTTTAGGAACTTGGTCCATGTATTATCTACATTCAAAGTCCGCTCCCTTTCTGTGAAACACTAACAGAAGAAAAATGTATAAAATCTTGTATTAGTCACTGTTACCAACAGATAAGACTGTGTTTACTCGGGGCCACATCAGCTGAGTAAAGCCCTGGTTTCTGGGGCCAACTTTCCTGATCGCAGCTACACTCTAAGTCATAGTGTGAGTCATTTTTTAAGACCTGAATGACACAACAAGTTTAGGATTACAATGTACAAATCAAACAGGGTTTTCTTTGGAAGCTTCCACAGACAATATCAGTTTTCACCGCTAAATATCTGTCTGCTTCTCTCATACAGTGAGTGGAAAACAGATTAAGAATAAGCATTCTACAAGAGGCATGAAGAAAAAAGGAAACAGCCACGCACTGAATATATATTCACAGATGTAAATACACTTATCTGAAGCAGATGTGAAGGCCACTAAGACAACTGAAGAAGAATCTTACCCATGCCAAATACTGCTACAAAGAAGTGTAGGACGTAATGCTAATGAGCAATGACTGCAGATTAGGGAAAACGCTTGGAAGAAAATAAAGCACAGGTCCCTTCCCAACTGTGTCCCTCAGTCACTAGCTAATGCCAACTTCAGGGTGGCCAATATTTCTGCCCCTATGAGCCCCATTCCAATAAAATCTTAATCTTCAGGCCAAGACAGATATCCCTCTGCTCAGCACTGTGCTAAAAGGAAGAGTGCCAATAGCAGACTACAGATGGGAGATGGCACCAGCTCCCTGGTAGTCCCACCTCATGCTGCATGCTGCAGGGTTCTGGGATGAGCTGGCAGTGCCTGTTTCTGCAGACCCCAGTGGCTTGCTTCCCCACTGTCACTCTTGTTAGGGATTTGGGTTCCTTGCGGCTTCCAGAGCAGCACAGCCCAGCTGCCAGTCCTGTGGCATAATATGTGCCACTGGAACACCATCACCTTGGACACCATCTGCAGTGTGCATGCCATGGTTTTCTTACCCCTCTGCTAGGTCATAAGATCAGGGATCCAGAAATCTCCATCATCTTGTTTTTTCCCCTACTGATCTGATTTTTTCAGCAAATCTTTTCCCTTCTCTGCTCTTTCTTTTCCCTGGCTGATAGCAACCAATTTGGTGCAGACTGCCTTTCAGTATGATGTTGCATAGCATGGTGTGGACACAGTTCCCAGCTAAAGCTTTGAGCAATGCAAATACAAAATAGTGAGCTGTTTTCTTGACAGCAGGTATACATTTTGCTCTTGATCTTCCATTGCACAACAATCCCCAAAAGTCAACCTTCTAAAGAAAGCCAATGAAGTTCTCTGGCTCTTGCTTTAAGAGCTGGAGAAGAAAACACAGCTAGTTGATTCACTCAGGTGTGCTCCTTCGAGTATTCAGAGACTATTGAAGCAAACAGGCTTGTGTTAGTTTTAGACATGCTTTTCACATGGCACATTTCTTGGCCACTCCTGTGACTGGTAATTACTAAAGCATACATAAACAAATATGTGTATGCTTAAATACCTAATATTATGGTATGGCTCTTTGTACTAAGAAACAATAGCCCCACAGTATAGTTTATTACTGTAATAACGGAAAGATACAATTTGTAAAACATAAAATTATCTGCTATAAACTAAGGCTCTGATTGCAAGAAAAATAAACTAAACCGTCATACTGTAATTGGCTTAGGTGCCTTACTTGCTGCCAGCTATGCAGTGCCTGCATACGTTTTACATGGATTAGTACTTTCACTTGAATTGGCTAAAACTGTATGTGAATGTTAATGAATTATTTTTCTGTAAATATTATTTAGGGGTTTTTGTGTGTTCTAATTCAACTGTCTAAGAAGGTACATATGGAACTATTCCAATATGTCACGTTAGAATTAATTCTTAGAGTTCAGTTATAGCACATTTCTTATGTCTGTTTCATTAAAAGTAGCTTTAAAATATTTATAGTCCATTTTCACGCACATACAACACAGGTAATGACCAGAGAAAATGATTATTTCCCAAGTTCAGTATGAGATGTGACATGGGAAATATCCTTTCAGGAATCATTTTCCACACAGTCTAAATACTTCTTGTTTCACTCTAAAACCTCTTTCAGCTTGCTAAAGTGCACTTCTAAAAAGACATAATTTATGATACTATTTTAGAACAAATTCTGGCCACTGCAGGTTCTAACTATTCATATTCAGAGTCGTTGACTGATGTCTCTTTACTCCAACAATAGCTGCTCTCTCCTCAGTTCAGGTGTTTTCTTGAGGATAAATGCCCAGAAAAAAATTGGTTTAAAACCATATGAATTGAAGCTGAAGATGCAACTGAAAAAACAAACCCCGACAACAACACCACAATCACAACAAATTATTTGCCAAAAGCTGTATGAAAATCTGTACTTTGAAAAGGAAATTTCATGCTGTTTTGTAGAACACTTCTTGTAAGATCAAACTGTGAATCCCCAGCAGAACCTCAGCTGTTCCCGAAACAGATAAAATACACAAAGCAAAACAATACACTGTGTCTCATCCTTTCTGAAAGCCCTAAGTCTGTTCATCCCACGTTTTGGTATTGCCCACCACTACCAGCTTATTTTAATCAACTGCTTTATAGTTGTTCTGGTAATTGCTTGTTAGCCATTCCCACACCACTGGCTTATTCATTATTTCCAGCAAAACATTACAGACCTCATTTTATGAAAATGATTTGTACACAGCATAAAACACAATTTCTTTGTAGCGTGAATGGAGTTTGATTGCAATTCAATTCCAATTCAAATACTGCATTCAAATTTTTCTTTTTAAATGCACTTCAGTATAAATTGTTTCTCCTTTTTTGCTGTGCTCTTTAAAAAACACTAAACTGCAAAATACTGGAATTGAAAAATAGTGAAAAACATATTTTGACAAAGGAAAAGTTGATGGAAAATAGGCAAAGAGTGATGTAGAAAGAGATTTCTTTTCTTTCATTTTCGATACACGTTCTCAGATTGTTGTTTTTCCAGAACGAAACAAAATACTTTAGAACTGAGTAAATTCAGAGGTAGCAACAAATGGTACTTGGAATTAATTTCATAACAACATTTAATAAGCTTTTTAAAACATGAATTTCTCAATACAGCTGTAAATTTCTAAAGAGAAATTGATTTTCAGTTATAAAGGAAATAAGGGATTTATTAATTTCTGTATGGGTAAACATCCATTCTCAGTAAAAAATAAATGTACACTTATCTATTCTAATGCAGAAATGTTAAAAGGAGAATGTTGCTTTCATGAAAACGAAAGCTTAAGCATTGTTAGAGGTTTTACAAAAAGAACAAGAACAACTTTAATGAAAGTTTATTTTTGATTATTTCGAACTTTTCTAAAATGTGCATTATTTGAAACATGTTCTTGACTTTGAGACAAACAGAGTAGATCTTATATTTTCAAAGAATTTTGATAGTTCAGGAAAGCAATTTCAGCCTCTACACCAAATTATTTGTAATATCACCCATTTTAGCTGATGTTTATATTCAACCATGTTTGGAAATTTCTTCCTGAAATCATTTAACTTGTACAGAAAGACAATTGAGAAAATTGGTTTGGGTCACTTCAGAGGTTTGCAGAGCTTCTTTGAGCCCTGTGCTTTGGGAGACAAAGCACTTTGATGCCCAGAGCAAAACAAAAACAGTCATATCATGGTTTAAACAAGTCCCTGAAAAAAAGCTGAGGCTCAAGTGGAGCCACAGTAACTATGTGGCACTTCCATGTTATGAATTAATTCAGTGTGATAGCACGAGCAGTGTAATCTCCCATGGCAATCCCTACTGACGGCACCGCATAGGTAGGCAGATAAACACTTGTGAAAGAACCATTACACATACTCCCCCAGAATACCGGGATAATAGGGGATGAAAGGCTGAGCTTGTGTTGAACACTGTTTATTAGGAGAATTATAAAACTGCACATTTGAGCACAGAGGCAAATGTCAGGGGACTGCAGAAATCTCCCATGTTCATCCTGAATGTGAAGCTGCACCTTCACCTGGCCCGAGGACCTGTTGCCCCTCAGTTCCTCTTTGGAGAAGAGCAATTAACCGCAGCCTAGCTGGAGTGTGGAGACCCAGAGATCTTCAGGGGGAGACAGCAACCAAGACATCACTGCTCTTTCTTCAGAAGTAAAGCCTTTTGCATGTAAAGTGAGAGCCCTAACGTCCCTGGAACCTAAGGGTTTTCTGTACCAAGCTTGTTACAGCTGCATAAATATTGGGTTAAGAGAGATAGGGGGAGAAAAGGAGAGAGAGAGGGGGAAGGAGAGAAAAGAAAGGAAAGAGAGAAAGAAAAAGAAAGGTTTAAGAAAGCCATAACTATTACAACCCAGAGAGGAGGGAGGTAGTGTACTGTACATATGAACCTTGTCATGTGCTGTGATTTCTCACATTTGAAAAAGAATAAATAAATCTGACCTGTGTGTTAGAATTTCACAGTTAAAGGTTATGGGGTTTGCCATTAACTGCAGCATCTTTTTCTGATAAATCATTGACTTCAGAAGTTGTTGAGGCATTTCTTTGATTTAAACTAAAATATGACTATAACTGAAGTTCTTGCAAAGTATGCACTGTCTCCTGCAAACATTCACATGCCCCTGGCCTCCTACTTGAAGGCATGACTGGTACAACCTCCTCAGTTGCTCCAGGAGAAATCAGAGGTCTCCCTTCTGCTTTCAGGCAGTTCCCCCTCACCAGCCCCCCAGGCACTACTTCTAACTTTTCAGGAATAGGAAGGGCATGTGGAATTGCTGGTGTCAGTTTTGAAGCAAGGAAAACAGATTTTATTGAAGCTACTGGATTTCATCTATCCTCTGCGGATGTATGTCCTACCCTCTGCAGCACTGTGAGTCCAGAAGGGTAATTATATGCTTTTTTCTGATACGAATTATTTAGCTTGTACAGCAGTGTATGTATTTTTTTAGTTATTCCAGATCTGTGTATAATGCCAAGTCCTCGACATGCACTGTTTGAGTTATAAACCCACTTAGTTCAATTGCGCTCCCATTGCACTCTTTCCCAGTTAAACCACCATAAGAGCTGGCTCTGGAGCAGGATGGTAATCATCCTTGAGGTCCAGAAAAGCATAAGCTGGAGGGTACTGGCTGGGAGAACTGGGAATTAGGCTCCAGGTGTGTGATTTCCCCCATGGAGACAGGGTAGGTCGGTAATATTTTTTAGTGTGGTCAACTTCAGTATTTGTAGGGTTTGGCTCCACAAGCGTCCTCTGCACCCGAGGATGGATGAGCTGACTGCGTACCCAGCTCCTCTGCACACCCTGACCCGAGCAGCTTCAGCGCAAGCCTGCGCGGACAAGACTCTGCTGGGGGTGGGGGGGTGGGGTGGGGGTCTTCAGCAACGAAGTTTCTTGATGCTTCCCGAAAGCATTCATGGGCGCCGACTTCCTGCCTGCGCTCTGTGAATGGAAAGTATCAAAAGGGAAAGCAGAATACGCGTTTTTTGGGGGTGGGAATGTTATTTCCCAGGAACGGAGAAAAAAGAACCTAAAAACCCCAGCCAACCAACCAACCGACCAACCCACCCGCAACAGCCCCCTAAAGGGTTATTTCCCAGCGCCGAGCCCCAGGAATGAGTCAGGCTCCTCAGTGCTGCCGCAGCCGGCTGCGCCCGCGCCCGTGCAGCTCCGAGCAGAGCGGCGGGGCCAGGGCCGGGGCCGGGCCCTGCCGGGACCCCCCGGGGCAGTCGCCCCGGGCCATGCCTGGCCGCGGCGCTCGCGGCGACCCTTGCGGTATGCGGCTGCCTTTGGCAGAGGCACATGAAGGATTTCATTGAGTGTGAAGACAGAGAGCAGAGACAGAAAGCAGAAGGAGGCGGCTGCAGCCTTTGTAGTCGGGGAGGAATGCGGAAATGTTGAAGCACTATGTCAAACTTTTTTGAAACGGGGTCAAGTCACATTCAGCCAGCGTGGGAAAGCAGGGAAAAAACTTGAGGAGAGGGGGAGAAAAAAAAGAAAAGAAGGCAGCAAGCTGCTGCTGCTCCCAGGCTGGGCAGAGGCCGAGGCGGCGAGCGAGGGGAGGCAGCGCAGCGCAGCGCAGCGCAGCGCCGGAGCAGCGGCCGCGCCGAGGGCCGGCGCCGAGCCCCGCACGGGCAGGCTGCGGCCGGCGGGGCTGCGGTCGCGGCGCTGCAGCTCCGCGGGGGCCGCCGGCCGCGATTTTTCTTTCGCGTTTTCGTTTTCCCCGGGCAAGGGGGGGGGGTTCGGGGGGGGTGAGGGGCGGGCGGAGCGGGCTGGGGGACGAGTGCGAGCTGCCTTCTGCGCCAAGGTGCAGCCCGGCGGCGGCGAGAGGATGCGAGCCGAGGGCGGCCGAGCCGCGGAGCAGCTACCTGTGTGGCCCGGGCGGCCGCTGCCGGGACCTGCCGGAGACATCGCCATGTGAAGGGGCAGACCCGGGGCCGGCTCTCCACCCCGCCTCGCTCAATGGGAGGTTTGTTTTAGGGAGGACTCACCCCCTCCCTCTCCACCCCCCCCACACCCTCGGGGCTGAGGATTATTTGGGGATCTGGTGGCGGTGCAGGCGGCCGCGGCGCGCACCAGGTAACGCGGGGCGCCCATGTGCTCCGCGCACCCGGCCCGGCGGCGTGGCCCACAAGCCGCCCCCGGCCCGCAACCCCCCCCCCACCCCGGGACGGCACCGGGGACGCGTCCCTGCGGCTGNGGCCAACAAGCCGCCCCCGGCCCCCACCCCCCCCCCCACCCCGGGACGGCACCGGGGACGCGTCCCTGCGGCTGCCGGGGGCAGCTCGCCACGCCGTGCAGCCGCAGCCCGCCTTGGGGTCGGCGTGGGGGTGCCCCCCGTGTCGGGGGCCGCGAAGGGGCCGCGGGGGAAGGGGCTGCCCTCCTGGGGAGCCACAGGGGGGTCCCCTCCGCGTCCTGTCGAGTGGCCGAGCCGGTCTCCCCCCCCCCCCCCCCCCCC
>NDXB01007457.1:0-10653 GCA_002631895.1 Agapornis roseicollis | reverse complement strand
CCCCCCCCCCCCCCCGCACCGTCTGTCCCCTGAGAGGAAGCGGGGCTACGCGTGTCCCCCGCCGCCACCCCCCGCCGCGTGTGGGGCGCCCGCGGAGGGAAGCTCGGTGCCGAGACGGGGGGGTTGGGGCCGTGGCGGGGGGGGCACTCGCGGTGTCCCGGCGTGCCCGGGGAAGGCGAACGGTGACTTTCCGCCTGGCGCCGCGGCCGCGCCGAGGCAGGCCCGCCGACCCCGCGGCCACGCACACGGGCACCTCCGCTGCCCGCCCCTGCCCGCCGCTCGGGGGCGCCCTCCGCAGCGGCGCGGGCCGGAATCCGGGCGGGGGGCTCCGGGGCAGGTGTCTGTGTGTGTGTGTGTGTGTGTGTGTGTCTCTGTGTCTCTGTGTCTCTGTGTGTGTGTGTGTGTCTGTGTGTGTCTGTGTCTGTGTGTGTGTGTCTGTGTCTGTGTCTGTGTGTGTGTGTCTGTGTCTGTGTCTGTGTGTGTGTGTCTGTGTGTGTGTGTGTGTCTGTGTGTGTGTCCGGGTCCCGGTGGCGGGGCAAGGCACGGTGCTCCGCGCTCGGTGCCGCCCGGTGCTGCGGGGGGCGCCGGGTTGCACGGGGCCGTGCGGCGGCAGCAGCTCCGGCGGTGGCAGCTGGAGTCAGTGAGGAAGGCGGCGGAAGGGGGGGTGAGGAAGGGGGTCGGGGTCGCCTCAGGCTGCAGCCGGGGGAAAGCGGTGAGCAGCGGGCACGGGTTTTCTTCAGGTTGCTCTGCTTTTCTTCTGCGAATAAGGTGTAAAGATCAGCATAAAGGTGCAAAATGCCTCTGGCTTTATGCGTGGATTCAGGGTAGAGGAGCCCCGATTTCGCTGTCTGGGGCTCTTTAATCCTAGCCTCGTGAAAACGCAGCATAGGAGAGGGTTACAAACCCGGAGGTCACCTTATCATTATATTAAAAAGAGGCAAGGAAAAGGGAGAGCGTTGATGGGGAGTTTTGTGAGGGGAGAGGATTTGCTCTCAGTTCCGCAGAAAGTGTGGATGGAACTGGATACAGGCAAACTGGGTACAGGAGGAAGCGCTTCTGCTCCCCAGCCTTGTGTGCTGCGCAGCAGAGCGTGCTGTTCCTGAAGACCATGACTCGTTGGGCTGCTCTGGAAGGAGCTAAGCTGCCAGTCACACAGGCAGCAGTAGCTGTGTCCACAGATGAAATCCTTGCGTGTCAGTAACTTTCCTGAAATGTGTGTTTCTGAACCCACCTCAGCACATGATGCTTGGTAACGTATTATAATTGTCAGTTCAGTATGTACATACTGCTCATGTGCACGCCTGCTTCAGGGTAGGAACTTGCCTCTTGGCAATGTATTCATGAAGGGCTTAGCACAGGGGAGAGCAAATCAAGGCCAAAAGCTCCAAATGTTATTATTTACAAATAAATAACAGTGATATAGCATGGGATGTATTCCCAAGACTTCAGTGCATGCACTCAAAAAACCTTTGGGTCCGGCAGCCCTGACATGAGTTGCTGGGCATGACTTCCTTGCATAGTTAGTTAGCTTTGCCAACACCCATGTGTTGGAGGGTCATTGTATTCAACCCATTGCTCCGTCGGATCCCACAGCACGCAGTTGCTCTGTGTTACAGCCTTCTGCGCAAACTGTGATAACTCTGTAGTGTTGTATCAGCCACGCAGGGACACTGATACACATGTCTTCATGCTGGTTCGCGTCTTCCTTTGCACCATGGTTTTGTTTGCATGCAGTTACCTACTATATAAGCTTAATCTTCTCATTTTTTGAACAGTGCTAAGTAACGAAGTAAACTAAACTCACTTCTTGCTTGATTTGTCCTCCAGATCTAACTGACTTTACACAGACAATGCTCCCAAAGACTATATGATAATTCCCGGTGGCCGAAAGAGGAGGCACACTGGGGCCCTTACAGAAGAGGACTGAGAGCAGGAGGGCAAGAGCTTCCTACTGCCCCTCTGGCAGAGGTACCACGTTTGTGGCCTATCTGCCAACGTGAACAACGTACTGTTGTCAGAAAGCAAGCAAGACTGAGAGCCACCCCAAGACACTTGGAGCACGGGAGGAAGAGGAGTGACGCCAGCATGGATAAGGACAGCACAAGCGTGCCTGACCAGCAGTATGAATGTGTGGCTGAGATTGGGGAAGGAGCCTATGGGAAGGTGTTCAAAGCCCGAGACTTGAAGAACGGTGGCCGCTTTGTTGCTCTGAAGCGGGTACGGGTGCAGACCAGCGAGGAGGGGATGCCGCTGTCCACCATCCGAGAGGTGGCAGTTTTGAGGCACCTGGAGACATTCGAGCACCCCAACGTGGTCAGGTGAGGAAGTGGGGCGGGTGTCCCCATCCTGGAGGGATCCTGGTTTTAGTACATGGGTTAGCCAAGCAAGAGTTTGGGTACATAAATGGACTGGACACTCGTTTGGGTTTGTGGATGAAGCGAGCACTAAACTGTGTACATGGAATGTGGTTTGAGGTTTCAGCAGGCTGTGGTGCTGCCTGCCAGACCTCACCTCATCCCTGTGCATTGCCTCCCACACACACAAACACCCATCTCCAGAGGCATAGGTGTGTGACTTAAGTGTTTGAGTGGATGGGCAAGGAGCCATGTATATGTTATTTCCTCAGGCATAGGAGAGAATGAGAAAAAAAAGTCTCACTGGTTTTGTCTCAAGTATTAGTTCTGCCAGCTGCAGCTGATTTTTAGCAGCTCTATTCATTATTGAAACAGCAAAGATGAGAGCAGTAGTGGAATGTGCATTCCACCTTTTTAGATGGTTTTACAGAGAACTGTAGATTATCATATTAAAGAGAAGTAACAGCTTAAGCTTTGCAGGCAGCCTTGTAGTTGAATGCTATTTAGCTGGTACTAATTTCACTGCGTACTGATGATTGTGCTGCCAAGAGTGCAACAGTAGAGATGTCAGGCCTTGCTTGCAAAATGGTGACCAGGCCCCCAGAATGTCCTTTCTGTTGTGTTGGTAGCAAAAACCCTGGATAAATGACCTGTGTTCTTGAACAGATTCTCTCAGTGGTGAGGCTGGCCCTACTGTAGCCTCTTGCAGTTTTTCTGTAGCTCCAGCAGCCTGTGAGCATCTTTTATTAATATTACAAACTGCTAGAAGTGAGCTTCACTTTGCAGGTGCCCAGATATGCAGTGATTTGAAACTGATCAGCGTCTTACTGATGGTGCTGTAGTAACAAGAGTATTTCCTGCTATTTGTGTTATTAAATGCACATATTGCATAGAAAAAGGAAAATGCTTTATACTTCACTAACACCAAAGCTCTTTCAGCCCAGAGAAACAGATATTCTGCAGCTAGAGAAGACCTTCAAAATGGCTTGTAGCTGTGCTCCTCTTCTTTTACAGTCTGAGATAGGGGTTATAGTGGGTGCAAAAGGAAAGGTGAGACAAAGAAGAATATTCAAAATACAAAGTTCATAGCTGCAGTAATTTTTGTTTATCTCAAGGCATCATAATACAACAGTCTACCTTCTCTTAGGAAGAAATTCTTTACTGTGAGGGTGGTGAAGCACTGAAACGGGTTGCTCTTGGGAGTTGTGGCTGTGTTCAAGGCTAGGTTGGATGGGACATTGAGCAACCTGGTCTACTGTGAGGCATCCCTGCCTGTGGCAGGGGGGTTGGAACTAGATGATCCTAACGTCCTTTCCAACCCAAACCATTCTGTGATTCTGTGATTTATGCCTGAACTGAATGAGCAGAATATCTATTCTGAAATATGATAATGGAGAGCACATCATCAGTCTCACTGCAGTGAGCAATGGGATACAGGTTGCAGCTCACGCTTAACCGAACAAATCCACAGTTTGGTTAATAACCATTATTTTGACTGGCTCCCAGTAATGCCAGAGGCTTAGTCAGTAAGTTTCAGAGTGGTGGGATGCTTGTGTGGACGTGTTGTATTTGATGACCAAATCCAAGTGGCTTGGTTTACAGAGGAGAACATATACAAGGTTCTTCCTTGGCAGTAGAGAGATAATTGAGAGTTCTCAGAGTTTCTGAAATCCAGCCCAGTAATTTATGAGTGTAAGTGAGGATTTAGTTGTCCAGGTTTAGACATTTACGTATTTGAAAACCGTAAATCTTGTTTGGGAATAATTCAATATAATGATACTTACGAATCTTTTTGGCTGCCATTGGGATCTTTCCATATGAAGTAAAAGATTTTTAAGAGCTCTTTAATCCTGAATTCAGCAAAACCTTGAAACTAAAGTTCTTGTTTCCCAAAGAGCTGTTTGATGAACTGACTACGCAGCTGCAGGCTTGTTTTGCTTGGGCTTGAGTGTAGTGCAATCCTGACATAACGTTGTATAAATACATTGAAGCTTAAAGTATTTTTACAAGTTTGAATGAAAATTTATTCTCTGCAAGCAGGATTTCAGCCAGCAATACCAGAATGTAGTTTCAGTATAAAAATCCCTGAAAGTGTGTTCCAGGTCCTCACAATGGTGTTGGGAAGCCTTTTGCCATAAGCAGCATTTTGGAGACAAGAGGTTGGTCTGTGATGTATGGGGATGCTTGGGACCTTGACTGCTCACCTTTTCCCACAGACAGGCAGGGGAATATAAGGAGCAATTTCAAACATTCTCTCATCTGAAATGTGAGGAATCCTGTTTAAAAACTCCCTCTGTTGTGCATGTTTTTAAGCTGCAGAGCAGATGAAACTGTAAGTATCACTTTGGAGTGACTGAAATGACATGAGAGATTATTTGAGAATATTTAAATGCCCCTGTTCCGTTACAAAATACGGTAGAAGAGTTTGTAACTTATCGAAATTAAAGGTCTATTTTTGTATTATGTAAATATACTCGAAAAGGAAATACTAAAGAAGCTCTGCAGTTTTAAGCAGCTGACCTAGCTGTACTTAATTGTTGAGCATGTTATGCGCACAGAAATGCTCATTGTTTGGGCATGCATTCTGGAAACTGGTATAAAGGCCAGGCTACTAACTAAAAATAATGTCAAGTGCCCTGTCTACGTGCTGGATTGAAGCGTACATCATTTTCAGGGCACTGGGATAACAACACAAATACTTGAAATCAAAGGGTTTTTTTTATTTTGAGAGGACATCTTGCTTTTTTCCTGAATATTGCAAGCAAGTAGCCTGAAAGAAATGAGAACTGCAAATTTGAGGTTGAATCTGTTAACTATGAGTAATGGCATGTGTATTGCTTAGTGCAAACCAGCAGTCATCCTATGAGTCAAAATGTAGACAGACTTCAGACAGATGAGGTGCATACTCCTGTGCTTGGCTGCAGTACCCTGGCATCAGCTGGCAGCAATGGCAGAAATTATAGGCCACATGAAGTTACGCTGGACATGCTCATCTCACTCAGATGGTGTGTCAGGATGTCTCCAGAGGGTAAAGTTCAGAGCTCAGCACTCCAGAGCTTCTCTGTCTCCATGAAGTAATGCTGAATGTGAAGCGTAATTTGTAAAGGAAGAGACCCGGTACTTGCTAGCAGAGGTAGAGCTCAGTGGCTGTGTTGGTCAGTGGAGCCAGGGTGCAGGACCAGCACTGCTACTGCAGTCGAGGTTTGTCATAGCAGTTGTAGATTCCCTTCCTCTAAAAGCCTGGTAAGTGCTTGGAGCACTGGAGGGTTCCAGTGCTTGGCATTTGGAATGGAAGAGAATTTTCTCCATAAAGTAGAAATGTCTAAATAGTGCAGAATAATTTTAAACAAATATTTGTCCTGTTTTTCCACGCTACTGCTAATTATGAGAGCTTTGTTTCATGTTCCTTCTCTCCAAGTCTGTTTCCATATTCTCACAATGAAGAGGCACATTTTTTGCAGCACAGTTGCTTTTACAATGATAGATAATGAGGTTAGGTAAGGCTTCACTGCAGAGTGAAATAAAATGAGGTGCAAAACAAGGAGTGAAAGGAAGTCTAATCTTCGTCAGAAAGGTGGTGGTAGTGGAAGACTCCGGGCTATTGACTGTGATGGTGGAAATAAGGCCTGGAGGACTGATCTAAACTTCTGTCAGACTGTCAGAACAGCACATAGAAAGGCATGGGGAAAATACAGTTAAAAGCATGAATCCTGTGTGCTTAAAATCCTCTCCTGCTCACGTTTGCCTTTGTTTAAAGATCCCCTCCGTCAAGGACATCTTAGTCTGTTCTATGTATCTTCACAAAGCAAAGTAAAAGACTCCTCAAGAGTAAATCTTAATGTGAATTGCTCTAAAATAAGGCATGTTGTAGGCTTTGAAATGTCCTTTGTAACTGGTAGGATGATTGAGGTGCTCTGCTAGCTCACCTTTCATATAATAGGATGTAATGCTTTAGTAAAGCTTTACTATATACGGTAGTCAAAGCTGGCAAAAGTTGGTCCCGCGCTTATATAGCTTAGTGCTGTTCTGTTTGGGAAAAACGAAATATATGTAGACAAAGGAGAGGCTTTGCCAGGAGTAAATGACATATTAGGTTCAGGAAATTCCTGTGTGTAAAACTGGGAGTATTCCCTGCTGCAATATATCTGTAAAAATTCTTCTTGTGATTATAATGCTAAATTCAGCAATATATTGTGTTCATTTTATCTCTCTCCTGCTGGTAATCAGATGAATAATTTTCCCCTAATGTTAATCATACATCAAACTGTGAGTTTGCACTCTGGGAAGGCGATGTAAAAGACAGAACGCTGTAACTCTTGCCGTGCTTCTTTCCTAACATATATATGTGTTTAACAGTTTTAATAGTGTTCAGCCTTAAGCAAATAGAGCAGACCCGCAGAGCTGAATATTTTTGTTTCCTGGCTTGTAGTTTTTTTGATAAATACAACTTTTTAAATATTTTCATGGGTTAGTAAGTCTTCAAATTTAAAATAACCAAAATTATGAACATGATCTATTAGAACACGAGATAATCTGGGTTATTATTTCAAAGATAGGTGTAAGAAATCTTGCCATTCAAGGTCATCATCAGCATATGACAGAGATTGAATCTTAGTTCTGGCCTTCCTTGCAGAATAGCTGCCCCAGCTAACTGACTTAGGTTCAACAGGATGAACCACTGAGCTGGGATGATATTCCTCAGTCTTTTTCGGTACACAGATCAGTTGGGGGGATGGAACCCAGTAATGATGAGTATTTGCACAGTTATGCCATGTTCAAGTTTTTATGCAATTTTATATCATAGAAACATACATGACACTGTAAGCTGCCCTCTCTGGCACAACATGACAACTCTCATGTTTCTTTTTCCCTGCTTTTTTTCAGTCCAGTGGTCCATGTTGCTATCTCTTGGTTTGCGCTTGAGTTGTTGGTGCAACCCATGAACTGATTCCCTCAGCAAGGCAACCTGAGCATGGGGGGAACTGGATGGGGCGCACGTGACTCCCCATCCCTTTGTTTCCTCACATAAAGACCAGCGCTTGACTCTGTGCAGAGGTCCCAGAACTGTATCATGGCGTGGTGCTTAAAATTGTGTTTTACTCAGAAGATGTCTTTTTATAAGTGACTTGAAATCCTCTAACATTATAGAGAGCATTCAAAACATATCTGTAGCAGCCCAGCAACACCTAGTTAACCTTTTGCAAGGCAATTTGCACTTGTATCAAACTGAAATGATATGGGAACATACAGAGGGAAAATAATTCCAAAATGCAGTAGCTAGTTTTGTTTCTCTTTCCAGTTTGTGGGGATACTCATACTGGCTGCTTTTAAGTTAAGTTTAAAGGATGATCTTCTCAGAATCATTGAGATACTCCATCCTGTCAAGTGAAGCATTTCTATTTTCGGGGGTGTTTGTCTCCGGTGAATTCTGCTTCCTTCCTTACTTCCTTTTTCTGCCAAGCTAATGTTAAACTTGTAGCGTGTGACATCGTTCTTGCAGATCAGCAGAGTGCTGTGTTGTGTGATGCAATTTGGTTTTATGTAGCACCACTCATACAGCATCTGTCAGGCGCCTGCAGGGAAAGAAACGGTTACCTCTGTACTGCTAGGTACAGGGATTGTGTTGCACACTGAGAGTAAAATAAGATGCAGGGATGGAGCGAAGCAGAAGAAACTGAACTTGAAACTTGCCGAGCTTAAATGGATTAATGTGGCAGATGAGTCTCAGCTGAGGTAGAAGAGGTGGATGAGTAATGGGAAGGAAAAACTGAATGAGCTTCAGAGTCAGTTTTAGCCTAACACAAACAGGATGGTCTTCAAGACAGATGTGAAGACGGGAAGTGCCTTGGCAAGAGAGAGGCGTTTCCAGGCTGGAGAGCGGTGATGGTCAGAGGGGAAGGGAGATTGTTCCTGCACTGACCAAGGAGGATGCTGCGAAGGTCTTGTGGAGGGAGGGACTGCCTACCTGGAAATGTGGCTTCTCCGATGGCAGGACAACAGAGGGGAATGATGTGGTTGACACTGAACAGGGTTTGGCAGTAGGTAGGATTTGGAGAAGTCTCTGAAGTTGCCAGAGGACACTGTGAAGTGACTGCACATGAACGCAGGCCTGTCATCATCTACTTGCAGCCCTGCAGTACACAGAATAAGCACGTACAGGGAAAATAAGTGATATTCTTCCTGTCGATATGAATTGTTTATTAGTAATGGATGTGATGATTTAGTTTGGATACATGGTCTGCCAGAAACAGGACTAGATAAGAGCATGTCAGGAAGGAAGGGTTGAATATAGAATAGCCTTTAGAGCCTTAGGAAATTCAGTTTCTGGAGTGAGTACAAGCTTTCTTCAAGAAGTATTTTATCTTCTTCTGAATCTGAGCTTTTTACAAAAAACATATTTCCAGTCTTTGTGTGAGCGAATGTTAGTCGGTTTAGATTATGTCCGGTGCTCCAGTCCTTCTTTAAATCTGTGCATGGTTGTGGCTTGGAGAGATCTAGTTTTGGTAGGTCCTGCCCAGAATAGAAAACCCAACTTATTTTGCCACAACCATTGCTGGTGAGAGGTCATGAGTGCCAGGCATCGCCTGGGTTAACAGAGCAGGGTGTAGGATTTTGAAAAGATTATTTCATGGAATATTTCCTTGTGAACATTTTCTAAGGATGGGACAATGTTTCAAAGGCTAAGGGTAAATAAATGAATAGGAAAATCAGTACAATCCTTTGGATGCAATGAGGTATTTTGAAATGACAGGAGAGTGGATGGTCCACCCCAGAAAACAGGGGCCAGGGTAGATTAGTTGGGGCTTTCCAGTTTGCGTCATGGTACCTACCACTGCCTGAAGTGCAGAACAGAATGGGGAGAATGAAAGGAATAGAACAGGGAGAAGGAAAGTACTGACTTTCCAGGTGTTTGGAAGAGAGTAGGCTTGAGGCTGTGACTTAACAAAGCACTAAGTGAGTCGCTCGATGGGATTTAAGTCATTCTTTGAGCTCTAGCACGGATGTAAGTGCATTATTGAACAGAAATAGCTATAATATTAACTATGTACTGAATTTAAAATGCTTTACTGAATAGAGTTAGGGACAATACATGTAAGGATATGAATCGCAGATACTGATTCTTATTCATGTATTACATTAACTGAAGCCTTACTTCTAGAGAATTTTTCTATTGAAAGTTAAATCGTGCAGAATAAATAGTGTAACTAACCTGATGTAGCAGTCAGGTGAATTTGGCCTCGAGTGCTCTCATTGTAATTCTTGGTTGACTTGATTTAGTTATGAAGTTTTAAAATTACTTTTGTAAAATTTCCTATTGTTCCTCCCAAAGTTTGCAGCTTTCCGTGGAGCATTTGGTTTTTACTCTTTGTACAGAATCGGGCTGTTCTGCTGAGCAAGTTGATCGTAATGATTCTCTAAAATGATCAGGAGATTGCTGTGCCTATATACGTATACAACTAAGCTGTGTTTTTTCACTCAGAGGAGGAAATGTCTCCTATATCAGTTCTTCATGTATTTTTCTTGTATTGTTGAAGAACATTCTACGTTAGACATGCACGCTTACTTAACAGCCATACCTTTAAAGGGTAAAGCGTTTGTAACTTATTATCAAACCACTTCAGAATTTTCCAGGGAGTGTTTTTTTCCATCATGTACTTTGACATTTTCTATTTGGGAAACCTCCATTTAGGAAGCTTTTGATGAGACGAGCATCAGTGTGGAAATGTGACTGTTGATTTCTGAACTGTTTCAAAATACCTCATTGCATCCAAAGTATTGTATTGATTTTCCTGTTCATTTATTTACCCTTAGCCTTTGAAAAACTGTTCCATCCTTAGAAAATATTCACAAGGAAATATTCCATGAAATAATCTTTTCAAAATCAGGCCTTAAAATGTTAACATTTTCCACTTTAGGAGGAAAACAGAATGATTTATATGAACGATAAGAAAGTCTTCCATATGATGCTTCAGATGTCTTTTTAGGGCTTTAGAAGAAGATGGGTCTCTTCTCCAAGAAGGATCCTACCTAATTTTAGGACCAGGTGATGATTTCAGATACCTGAATACAGGGTGTAGTGGAATGTGCCAATTTGCTGGTATGGGTGAGTTGCCCTGGGGTAGGTTTCCCATGACATACCTAGCAAACAATTTACAAAGTTAGCAAAACCTTAGTTCCATATTGTTTTAAAAGCATTCCTGCTAATACTGACCAGTTATCACTGCTAATACTGACCAGTTATCACTGCTAATACTGACTAGTTATCACTGCTAACACTGACTAGTTATCACTGCTAATA
>NDXB01007456.1:351111-392329 GCA_002631895.1 Agapornis roseicollis | reverse complement strand
CAAGAAAGGGGGGTTGAGTGAGTGAACGAGATGCATGGCTGGGTTTAAACCACGACAACATCTTAACTCTTGCCCTAGGTTCTATGAGGCAGATGACACAGCATGACTGGAACCTCTCTGTCCAGAACACCCCACTATTTTCATTCTTATTATTGGTTAGATGGCACCAGAATAACCAGCTGTTGAAGCCTCCTATGACTGGGGTGATTTCAGCTCTTGCTCACAAGTGTTTTCTCTAGCCAGGAAAGGTTATAATTATGATATTTCAAACCAACACCCCCAAACTTCAATATGAATTTTGGTTTGATTTTAATTACTGCTGTGTGCTTAAAAGAGATGAGCTTTTTTGTTTTATTCCCTTTGTTTGTTCTTTTAAAAGACAGGGCAGCAGATTCTCTATGAACTTGGCAACAAAGCATGACATTTAGCCTATAAATACCAACTAGCAGATACTGCTTGAGCACATTTAGAGAAGGTCAGAATCACTGTAGCACCTTTATGTTACCGGAGCTACTTTCCTAAACCTGTAAACACAAGGCTTTAGTACAATTACTAATGTGCTATTACACTTTCTGCTTCCAGATCACCAGTTTGACTCTTGCTCAGATTAAGCATTAAGAAATTGTTTCCCTTGAATGGTATTCGATATATGAGGAATTTTCAGCAATAAACCCCACTAGTAGGCTTTGCACTACATTATGGTGTACAGCAGGAACCTTTTCTCTCTGTATTCCTATATGCTCATCATTAAGAGAGTCATTTAATGTCAAATGATTCCCACTGAGAAACTCATTGCTGTCACTCAGAATTCATTTTGAAAAGAGCACAGCTTCAGCCCAGTGCACAGCAGCAGCCAAAAGTCATTCCACTACAATACCAGTTATTTGCCAGTATTAGGAGTCACCCATACCCTTGAGACTGGGCAGGTGAAGGTCAAAGCATAAAGGGGAAAAAAACCCAGAACCCAAAACCAACCAACCAAACAAACAAAAAAGGGGGGAAAAATAAAAAAAGAAATTCCTTTCTTTGGTAAAACATTTGAATGTCATTTGGGAGGAAGAACCCAGCTATTTGAGCTCTAACAAACAGGAAGTCATGTACAGTTTATGGGGGCTTATTTCCTTACAGTCTTAAAGTTTCTTGAACAGTTTGTCTCCAGAAAATTCAACTGTACTGATTTTTAAAAAGGTCTTACTGTTGAGACCATTATCACAGGTCCTCCAGTCTACAGCACTGTCCCTGACACTTTGATGCAATGCAACATGAGCTTCATATGATACCATAGCACATACCAAACTGTTTTCACCCTTCCACTGACACATTTTCTCAAGAAGCCTAATGAACCCTGGAGAACTTCTATCAACCCACACATTAACGCTTTCTCTCGAAGATGCTATTCCTCTGGTAAGCTATCATCAGCAGGGACACATACTGAGGCATTTGGGAATGCCAGAGGTGTGCATGAATGGACACCCACAAATAAATCAGGTAAATACTATGTTCTACAATGACCTAATCAAAAAGGCTGATCATCTTGGTTTGTATTTGGTTCCAACATCATGTCTGAACTATGCCTCTGATCCACAGCACCTCACTTTGCTCTTCATTCAACTTTGCCATACATCAAATCAATCCAATTCATTAACTTCATCTACCTTTTCACGCTTTAAAAATATCAGTGAGTACAGAGATGTACGAGTCACTTCCTCAAACCAAAACCTACAAGAAATCCTGACCAGTATTAGACTGGTAGGATATCAACAGCAGAAGTTTAAAACACATTAAATGGCATTGTTTTGGATACTCCCACCATCAGATTTCTTACAAACTTGCTAGATCTTTGTCCAAACCATGTTATTGTATAAGAGTGCTAGGAATTTGAAATTTTTCCCCTTTACCTTTTCGATTAACCATCATTGCCATAACCCTACCAAAGTCCCAAGAAAGCTAAAGATGTCCTTAAAACAGCACATTCACCTTCACCTTCCACAGGCAAAAGATAAGAAACATGTAAAGGCTTGCATATGATGAAGGCAAGGAAGCATTGGAGGGGGCAGGCATGCCTGAAGAACTATGAATGCACCCCAGGATGAACAGTTTGGTCTGGGAGTGTGGACAGGGAGGACAGGAGTGTACCCTCAGGAGAAAAAAGTTAATTAACTGGAGGCAATCCCACTTTGTAGAGAAGTTTGGCAAATGATGGAAGGTCTGCAGCGATCTCATTCAACCATGCACCACCCAGCAATCAGCATGCAGTGTTATCAGTTCCCCACAGAGAACTCACATTGGAACACTTCAGTGTTTGCTTTCAAATGACAGTCACAGTCATTCAGCATCTTTTTAATCCTGAATTATGCAGAAGTCACATTACCATGCCATCTAGAAGTTTCTGTCCAGGTCCAGTCATTTATTAAGCAGACAACAATTAAAAAGGTGCCCCCCGCTCCCTTAAGATGTTTACATCCTAAATGTAAGACAACGGCAGCAAAATAAATTTCTAGTAGTTGGTTTAATTAATACTCATTCTGTCTCCAGTGGTCATGCTGCAAATGAAAGATCATTTTCTTATCTGGAGTTAATATTCCTAAAGAGCAAGAGAAAGATAAGTCTGTCCTGAATATAAAATTGGGCTGCATGATTTTGCAAGTGCAAAGTAAGCAGATGGGCTCAGTGGCAGGAGAGCTGTGTCGCTCACTCTGTGGGTACTGTCCAGATAGCATATCAACATTGCTCCCAAGCTCTACACACCCATCACAGCTCTATGTTTCCAACTGCAATACAGCAAGTAAGCTCTTAAATTATCCACAATTGCTTATTTTGTTCGGATTTTTTCACTGCTTGTTTGTTTGTAAAAGACTAGCTTGGCTGTCTGGGAACAGCTTGGCTGCATCACGGGCTGAGAAACAGAGCCCAACTATCACAGGAGGGGTAGCCCGCAGTGTCAGTTTTAGACAGCAGATGGCCAGGAGTAGAGAAAGCTTCCAAGCACATGGTATGCCAAAACTTCAGCAATTTTCTTTTTGTCAAGCAGCTTCCAGAAACACAAGATGTAGCTGAACCTTTTCACACTGGCCAAGATTAAAATAAAGAGAGCATAGTAGCATCCCACAAAATACTATTGCTTCCTAAAAATATTTAGGCTGCATGGTCTAAGCAAGATACTGCATTACTACAGTAGCTTCCTCTCCAATATTGGCTAAGGAATTAAAGACGCAGAAAACACAACTGCATTTTCAATGTGAGGGCATAAGCAGACCAACAGCAAGATCATATTCTACCTCAAAGCCACACCTTTACAAAACGGAAACTGAACTGAGTTAAAATGAGGATTCACATTGAAAGCATTTCAAGAAGTTGCCGAAGATACATGTGCTACACATGCAATGAGTAAACAAATACAAGTGAATGTACCCAGAAATGCATAACAGACCTCCCTCTCATGAACACGGGCCATTAAAAAAAAATAAAAAAAAATAAAAATAAAAAAGCCATTCTTCTGTCATTAAAAAACCCCAACAACCTGAGTTTTCCAGCTGCCTACCTGACAGCAAGATAAGGAGTTTCATACCTATAAACTGTGAAGGGCTGTAATCCTGCACAATAAGTGGATATGGACAAAAAGCGTTCTACCTTTTCCTTTCAGGATGAAGTCTTCGAGAAACACAGACGAGGTGAAAAAGCTGCAGGGGTTGTGCTGCCTCTGTTTTTTTGCAAGGGAACCCAAGACAGAAATTAAGTCAAATTTATACCTCACATAGGCACTTCCTTTACTTAACCACCTACACCCTTTTGTGGAGGCTTAATCTGTCAAACACAGACAAAATAAACAAGCCCCATGCAATGAAGATTTGATTTTGAGAATTTGTACAAGCCCTTCTCTCCATCCTCTTAATAGCTTTACTGGAAAGTTATAAAAATGGAAAATGAAACTCAAAAAGGCTTACCTACAGATTTCAGGAACTTCTACAAGCTTGTGATAGAGCAAAGCTCTGACAGTACAGTGCAATAGAAAGCCCTATTTGTCCCATTCACCCCCAACATGCTTCCAACTCAACAGCCTGCAACTGCAAGTTAGAAACTCACAGTAAGTCTCCTGTGTCACAGAAGCTCTGCTCCTCCAATGTCCACCCCACCACCTTTTATCTAACCAGTAGCCTCAGATGTAGAACTTCACTCAGAATACAGCTAGGTTTAAGGATTTTACTTGCACAGGTATGTGCCATCCTGAAACAAGTAAAATCCAAAGTAGCATGTTCTTTGAGAGTTATTTCCAGATACAGCTTCTCCCAAATGTACTGTCCTTCCTCCAAGCAGCTAACCTGCCTTCATTTCTGTGTCCTAACAACCATCTGTCAAGCAAGCTTTTAGTTTGAAATAATAAAAGTACAGTAAAGCAGGGATTCTATCCAATCCTCATCTGCAAATAGCTCTTCCAAAGGGAAAAGAACACCAAAAAAGAAACCAAAACACACCAAACACATCCCCCACCTGCCTGAAGATCAAATTAGTTCAAGTGTGCAAAACCTATAACTAGAAATAGCACTTTAAACAGGAAAAATATTTTTTCCAATCAGCTATACATCTGGCCAGGACTTTGGGGCTATTGCATAATTCAGTCCTCGTAAAGTACCACATAAGAAGTGGCAAAGACCTCCCTTTTAACAAACTACATTTTCAAGCCAGATACTACTTAAAATCATACTCCACTGTTTTACTCTCTCTGCAGGTGATCAAAGCATCTCTTCCAGTGTAAACATATGGGAGGCTAACTGCTACAAAGTCCTTCCTTCCTACAGTTCTGATTAACGGAAAATGCGTGAACTAAGGCTCCAACTCCTACGCAGCACAGGGTTCTGTCCTTGATGCCCTGCAGTTCCCAAGACACTGAAANTCCTACAGTTCTGATTAACGGAAAATGCGTGAACTAAGGCTCCAACTCCTACGCAGCACAGGGTTCTGTCCTTGATGCCCTGCAGTTCCCAAGACACTGAAAAGACAATTGGCATGAAGAGGTCTCAAAGAGCACAAGCAGAGAGGAGAGGTTAAAAAAAAAAAAGAAAACCACATAGGCTATTTTCCTGCAGAGCACACAGGGCTTCTGGCACAGCCCATGGCACCTTCACCAATTCATATGGCCCAAGCTTTGATATCTCAGCTAAAATAACTGAAGGCTCGCATGACGTTAAATGTATCTATAGGTGAATTTTCATTGGTAGGATAGGTTAGGTTTTGCCATAACAAGCATAAATGTTTGTCTTCTAGCTGCCATGTTGAATGGATGGGGAGTTGCTCCAATAAACTCAATGACCTTCACTGAAGAGCCGTAACTCTGACTATGACCTGTACAGGAAAGTCACCCTTCCCTACCAGTTGCAAGCAATGAATCCATACACTCACATTCCTACAAACAAGAGTTTAAAATTGGTAATAATTTATAAGAAAAGATCAGTAGCTCAGCAGAAACTTATTTCTGAGTAACAAGATGACATATGAACCAATGGTGGAATTCAGCAGCAAGACTCAGTCCTGACTGTTACCAATCCAGTTGTCCCTTGTACCAAGCAATGTTGAGAAGTTCAAGCATCAAAGAATAGGAAAAAGAGTTTAAATGTTTGGGCAATAGATTTGTGCTGCACAAAATATGCTTGCTTCCACTGCAGGCACAACTTATACAGACACAAATAAGCTGCTTCTTTTCTTCTTTTTAACCTCCTGTATTCAGCAGTGCATTTAACCTTGGAGCTGTCAAGCTCCATCATGAATAATGAGCCATGACAACACCCCAAGTGATCCTTGGAGAACAGACCAATTTTTACTATATGCTATGCAAGGCAAAACACTTATCATATTCCCATGGTACCATACCTGCTTTGAAAATATACAGTAATGTGGCCATCAAGAGGAGACTACAAGTAAATACAGAAAAAAATAAGTAACTTCCTGATATTTCATCACCTCAAAACACAGAACAAGGAATAAAATGTGTAACATCCTAGTGTTTCCTTTTTAAACTTAAGCCAGGAGTGCAAAGATTTGTCTCACTGGATGTGCATTTCACACAAACATTTCACAGCCAAGAAACATCCACATTTGGAACAACCCATGGTGACTAGAATAGATAGGGTACCCTGCAGGCCTTGAAGCACCGTGCTCAGGGTCCTCTAGCAGATGAGGATGAACACGGAACAGGAGAACATCCTCTGCCCCAAAAAGCCCTTTCAGCACTCTCAGAACAAACATATACAGGCATACCCCATACACATGGGGCTGCCAGAAATACAGGAAGAAATTGTAACTGTGTGAATGACTGACAGTCCTCTACACCAATGCCCTAACCATGCTGGCAGGTCTTTAGGAAAGCACAGCACAGGTAAGCATCCTAGTCTTGTTGCCACAACCAATAGCACAATGCATCATTTCTATCCTCTGTATGGGCACCACTTAAACTTCAGTTTCAAAAACTTACTATAAACTAAGGGAGTTCACAAAAAGCTCTAGAGAGCAGGAAAGCAGCAATATCAGACAGTAGATGCTTGGGTTTCATTAAGTTGCTAAGTTTGCCGATTCAGACTGCAGAAACCAGTCCTAAGCACTTTGAGGAGTTTTAAGTGCTAACACATCTTCATCCCACTGAACTGCCGTTAAAAACAGAGCCTTCTCTCCTGCAAGACTGGATGGCTCTTAAAGAGCCAAAGTCAGAAAATCACTTGAGTTCCTGCCAACAGTTGAAGCTGAAGAGCCTCTACCACTGAAGTGATAACAGTTACATATAATAATGTATTTACTGACAATTTTATTTTCCATTTGGGGGTATGGCTACCCATACCCCCTCTCCACCTGCCTTCCTTCCCCTCTACTCACATCTTTCACATACAGGGTATTTTGCAGCTGTTCACACCATACCAGATCACCCCTTCCCCTGCAGTACTCCCAAATCAGCAAGACCCATGCTATCACCACACACAGCACTACCACCATCTCCCATTCAAAACAGTTCTGCTCTTAACTGAGGACTCGCTCTATATTCAAAGAAGTCCCCCAAAATTATAAGGACAATAATTTTCTTGTTAGCATTATACTTAAAACATCCTCAGCCCTCCACAATACACCCTGTCAGCTTCTCCCACTCCCTGATAATATATTTCCATTTATGTCCCACATCACAGCTCTGAATGTTTAGCAATTCCATTCCATGCTAGCAATATTTGGCAATAAGATCCCTTTAAAGAAGGCTAATTACAGATTCCACTTGTACAGAAATTGGTACTGGGCCAACTTGTAAGCTCTTTAATAAGCTTTCAAACCTCACTCTATGCAGGCAAGACTTTGTTCTCCACTAGGAACTGTGACATAGCTCTAAAAGCACAGGTGGAAAGCTTGCAACTGCAAGAGAATGAAGGAAGGTCACAGCTCTAATTCTTCTTGCAGCACTACACCTTCTCCATGCAACTCTTTCCCTGGAGATATGCTGCCTGTGATTCACAAAAGAAAACAAGGAAACCAGTTCAGATACCATGAACATAATGAAAAGCAGTCATAAAAAAAACCCAACTGACGGTTCTATCAGACAAGGAACAAAGACAAGTATGACAATAAATGGGTCAAGGACTCGAAGGACTGATAAAATTAACAATGCATGGTCATGTGCATACATGGAGCATGGTATTTCCTGAGAACACTTGTGTGAAGGTGGAGTTCCAGTTCTTCAAAGGATGGAGGAACATAAAGCAAAGTCTCTCAAGTATCTCAGTGCCTAGTCCCGTATCAGGACAAATGTTTCCTGCCTGTATATGCCAGGCATCATACAGAAAACAGCAATCTCATCTGTGGATGCTCCTCTCCACCTTGGCATTGCTGCCACTTTTGCTGTCTGGAAGCTGTGCTCACAACACATGGTGAAATCACATTTCAGCCAGACTGGTTTTCTGAAGGGAATTAATGCAAGACTTCACAAACCACCCCTTGTGCCACCTGCCTGACAACTAGGGTGGAAACTGGAAGGTGTAATTAATAAAACAATAGTCAACGTAAAGATAGTCCCATTTTGAAGATACAATACTAGCACCCAGGAAAACTACATAACAACTTGCTGTGCAAATTTAGGCAAGTCATCATCTTTCACGGCGGTCAACAACTATGTGCCATCACAGGCAGATGTCACACCCGACACAGTAAAATACTCCTGTCAGAGTGGATGACTGCCCAGAAAATCCCAGCTGTAACGTGTGCGAACCATGCACACTGAGTACACAGCTGTCAGGAAGTCTCCAACTGGGAACTCAACCCAAAGGCACGTTAAAAAAAAACAAGAGTTATGAGTGTTACACATGTAAAGCACACACATCAATAATGTTTATTTGACAGAGATTAAACGCATGAGTATCTACAACATCCTCAGCTTTTAACATAGCTAAGTTTTCCCCACTGGAAAAGGCCACAGTAAAAGAATGACTTATGACAGTAGCAGATAAGAGGCCAGCAGAACCACTCCTGTAAAAGAGCTACAAACCTAATCCCTGGACACTGTTAAAACACATTTCTATTGTCTTGAAGGACACCTTTGGGGGCAGGGAAACAGAACTGTGGTACAACTGCAAAGCTTCACACATTGATTTTGAAAGGCAAACCACAAGCCTGGCCATTCCCCAATCCCCTAAAAGCTGAGAATAAAAAAGCAGCAGGAAAGAAGCTATTTTTTTCCAGCCTTATTTCTCTGATGTACCCATGCAGATTTTACTGAACCATTTGCAGGGCTTTCCAATTGAAGACAGATCTAACAGGAAGAATTTAACCTAGAACCTCAAGACTATCAAAATATGAGTACCTGAACACAGACTACCATGAGAAATAAGAAACCCAAGATATATGTTAATAGATGCTCTAATTATTAACGCACACAGAGCTTATCAGAAGTGCCAAGGCATTTGAAAGGAAAAGCACTATTTGAATACAGATATTTGCCAGCAATTGTATCATCACTATATTCTCTAGATAATGGTTTTGATTCAACTCAGCAGACATCAAGTTAATCCCACAGGACAGTATCCTTTACTTTTATAATAGCTACTGACCTCATTTCTGTGTTTGAGACCTGCTGTAGTGTCATGACTAAACGTAGCAAGCAACAAATCGCACCCTGTCAGCAACCAGTGCCTGTCCTTTCTCTTTTCAAAGCTTTCATTCATTTCTGCATTTTTTAAAGTCATGCTGCTTCAAAACAACTGATCCAGATGGTGGATATTTGGATTTCAACCTTCCCACATGGTGATGTGACTCAAGAAAATAAAAACTGTTGTGACTCACTGCTGACCTACTTCATTCTTTAATTTGTTTCCTGACATACATCAGAATAAACAGTACAGTTCATTGAACTCACCTTGCACACCTACCCACCCTATGTAGCAAATGTAAAATTAAATTAGTAGAGGAAGAAGGGGGAAGGGAAAAAAACCCACCATGATCTAGTGGGGGAAGAAGGGAACAACTCTCACCTCTATCATAGTCATCTTCCTCTACTGCTTTTTCCTGAAGCCTCTGGAGCCGTAAGATCAAGGAGTTTATCTATGCAAAGAGAAAGAAGTTAATGATGAAGAAGCTGCATTTTAAAAACACGCTATCAACCTCTACATCATATCAATTTAATAAATTACTAAATCACTAGAATGGTCCGACTTTGAGAGTTAAGCCTAACATCTGTTAAGTGGACAGACCCATTTGGAACTCAGCAGAACTGCAGCTACTTGAGCCAAACATAGCTTCAGTCCAAACGCATACAGAGAATAACAAACAATATTTCTTGACAAGCAAAAGAGATCATGTGATCATAGGCTATTTTTCACACTTTGAATAATTCGAAGTACAGACTAATAGAGGATTCTGCCACCACGACATCTACTTCAGATCACACTGTGCTCTGTGTGCTCTTGAGATCATTCTAACAATTTTTGCTCCATGAGTTTTGCACAGAAAAAATCCAGAATTTCCATCCAAAAACCATTTTCTTCTCTAAGTAAAAAAAAAAAAAGAAATATAGCATGAATGTTTTGAAACAGGTATACTCATGGCACAGAAAACTTGGTTCACATGAAGCTTACAAAGTTTATTAAAACATAATTTAGGCACATCTATGTAACGCTGACATTTACATCTTCAGAAATATTCACACTGCAAACTAGACGGGGGGTGAGTGGAGATATCAAACGACCAAGAATACCTGTATCACACACAGAGCACCCTTTCACACCCAAAAAGGAAACTTCTACCACAAAAGATGTTTTATTTCCAAAGCTACTGCTTCTCATTTTTAACATGAAGGGTTTGCACAAGAGCATTAAATTTACTAAAAATTTGTAAGGCCAGGGGTGTATTTAAAGGCCATTACAAGTTTTTACTGCAGAAGAACTTGTTAAGAAGGTAGGTAGTCCTCACTGCCATGCCAGCCACAGCCTAACATGGCTACAGCTACAAGACTGAGAAGTGCTTGCTTCTTATTAAATTTATACATGACCTGTACCAAACATACCATTATTGACACTGAAAAAGGTAAGTCTGGAAAAAGAAGCATCATACATTCTCACAGCCCAAAGCCTGAAAGTGCTTGGGAAAGCATTTTGCAGCACAAGAAATTCTATGCTTCTGATATTTTGCATTCACAAGAGATTTCACTCCTCCCTGAAACTCCTTTATATTTAAATCTCTATATTTAAATTCTAGATTGCATAGAGGAAAAATAGATACAGCCAGCTAACAACTTAGGACAAACATTAAGTTATCAAGACTACACAATCAACACACAAATTAGGTAAGACATTTAAATTAACCATATCCTTTCTAAATATGGTATGTGAAAGTCAGAAAATAACTATAAAAAATAAAGCCAGAAAACAATCAAGAACAGGCTATAGGGTGCCCCAGAGGGGAAAAAACAAACAACACTGCACAACACTGTAAATACTCCCTTTTCCTCAGGGGTTTATTTTATTTTAGTTTTCACATCCTGAAACTCCAATCTTTTTCTCCAAGACTGGTGAGGAATGTGTAACATACTGAAGAGAGGAGCAATGAATCCTCACTATAAATTATTTTCTGTATGCTATGCCATACTTTTGATAGAGTTTTAAAGAAGCCTGCAGTAGGAATTACTCAAATAATGCTTTTTTCATATATATGATGTATAACAACCATCTACAGTGAGAAGTCAGCTTTGCTGCTGTTTGCAGTGTTTACTCCATCATGTGCTCACAGTGGCAGGTCATTTAAAGACTGCTTGGGTACCACAGCCCAGGCATGCCCATGGCAAACTGACTGATGCTGTCACAGTAAAGTGCTTTCCATTTGCAGGCTTCTGAGATGTTTGGAGCTCATCTAATCAAAGGGTACAAAAAAAGCATAAGTTTAACAGCCTTGGCATTGTCCCCTTTTCTGGACTATAGTTCCTTTTGTTCCTTTCTGAAAGTTTGAGACTTGCTCATTATCATTACAATAGGAAGAGGCTTCAAATTAAACACACAACTGGCTAATCAAGGGCAAAGGCATGGAGGGCACAAATCCCCAATTCTCTGTTCAATGAATTAATGACTACAGAAATAAAAGATAGCAGTATTTCTTTTATACCTATCAAAGAAGCATGCTGAAAAGATAGAAAAATAATTTCCTGTTTTAATTATGGTTTATATTCCCAAACTTGCAGTGAATTAATTTCCCAAAGTGTCCCAGACTTTGGGCACATTGTCATTCCAGGCATGAAGCCAAAGAAACTGCTCCATGAAAATGTGTGTGAAGCCTGTACATAAGAGAACCTAGCTTGAGACCTAGATGCATCTTCTATGAAAATGAAGCAGCAGAGAGCATTGTAAGCCCAGATCAGATGTCAAAACAAAAACCCCAACCACCCATTTAGCACACTGTAAACAAAAATGAAATAAAGCCAGTATTTGTCTCCTTATTGCAAACAAGCTCAAAATAGTTTCCCTCCAGCGCCCATCCCACCATCCTAAAGACTATAACAAAACATAGCTAATCCTTCTTAAAAGTCTCCCTTCCCACAAAAACAAACACAGTGGATGAGACTGCCTGTGTGGTAGATATATACATGGGTATACACAAATGTGAAAAACAAGGACTCCTGACTCAACAGCCCAGTACTCCTCTGGTGTGGAAGGAAAAAGAAAAAAAGTTCAATTCCCAGTTGGAGTTAGAGCAAGGACTTGACCCTCATTTTTCTTCATGTGAGGAGACCACCCATCATTAGTTGACAAGTTACTCTCATATGGATGCCTCCCTCCAAGAACTTGGCTAACCTTAACACATTTTTAGTTACAAAGTTTAGTGTTGTTAAATCATGGTGCATCAAGAGAAGAGTTCCTACCACCCTCAGATTTCATACTACCCATACTCCCAGCTGCAGACAAAACAGGCATCTGTGAAAGAAAATGGTATTTGTTGAATTCAGAAACTGATGTGTGATATATCAGAAATAAGAGAATTTCAGTTTCAGTCAAACATAGGAATAGGGTACTATAAAAATATCACTTTTCTTTTTTTTTTTAAGGACCAAAAAGAAAATAAAACCAGTTCTCACTTTTATTATGCAGAGTGCTACTGTAAACCTTCATGAACAACTGCAATAAAAGCCATTAACGTCCCAACTCCTACATCAGCTTTGACTTTGGCTCTATAAATACAAATGTTTTGAGGGCCAGGGGAGGAAGCAAAGATGAAGTGAGATTACTAACCTTTAATGTACTACGGTTGCCAAGCAGGCAGTCCTGTAGCACTGGTTCATACTTTTTTATCAGAGTATCCCAGCTATGGTCACTAACAGTAAAACTGCTTTCATAGCCTGAGGTAACAGAAGAGCCAGCAGATGCTGCATCTGAGGAGTCCGTAGAATATGAATATGTTGCATCTGTATCTGAGAGAGAGACAGTCTCAGAGACAGTCTCACAGTCCTGCAGTTTATCATTCACTGTGGTCTCATTTTCATACTCCAAATCCTCACAGGGCCTAGAGAAGCAATGTAAAGCTCCCAAGTGCTCATGAGTGTGCATCATCTTTTCTGGCTTCTGTAGATTTCCTGCAGTGTTGGGACGTCGAACATACTCAGTTTCCTCAACAGTTGACTTGCCCTCAGTTTCTCTTATTCCAGATGCTGAGTTCAGGGAGAGTTGTATGAAACTGAAACTTGAACTAAAGCTATCTTGTGCCCCAACAGCATGAGAAATGACATCTCTGGTTTGATATTGACAGCTGTTATTCACTTCTGTCTGATCCAAAGCACACGTGTTTGCAGGCTTGCTCACTTTAGCACCATCACTTTTCTGCTGTGTAGAGCATACAGCAGAAACATCTCCTTTGTTTGTTGCTGCAGTAGAGTAAACCATTATTGCTGTGTTTTCTGACTGCAGACTCTTGCAACATGGAAGATTTTTGTGGCATCCTGGCGTATTTCCAGTAGCAGACAACACTGTTACCCCATTAGCAGGAACTACAGAACTACAGCATGAGAACTCAAGGTTATTTTGGCATTGTCTGCGTAGAGAGCAGCTCTCAAGGTGTTCACAGTGCTGGTTGCCATGTCTGAGGTCTTCTGGGCTGAATGGTTTGCAGGCACTCAGGGACTGAAAATCTACCTGTCGCTGGGCTTCTGGCCTCATGTATCCAGGTCTTTTTGCCAACTTCTTTTTACAAAGAGAGCCTGCAGGCATGAAGTGCTCCTGACCATCTGGGGGAGGGAAAAAAAGTCATTAAAGTGTTTCCACAGTTTCCTAGGCTTAACATATTGCAGCGCCTGAAAATAATAAGTTCAGGAATTTCACACAGTGCACTGCTTTCCGTTTCAACAAAACAAAGACACTGACCATAATGCTGATAGAGGAGAAAAGGTGTTGCCAGAGAATGCTGTGTGTATTCATTCACTTTCTAAAGAGTTTGCACCTGCTTTTAAGTGAACTCACTAACGTAACTGGGACATAAACCTGGGTACAATAAATTGCATCATCTTCCCTATTCATAGCACCACTCTTGTGCTTTTTCATTCTCAATTTGCTTAGCAGCACAGTAAAGCACAGACCTGGTTAAAGTCTCTCTGATCCATAATTATTTTCAGACTTATGAGGACATCTAGGATAGGACTGAATTTTCACCAAAAAGATGAGAACCATGCAAAGAAATTTTGTGCATAATCTGTTGTTACTCACATCCAGTTTCTTGTATATCATATCCATGTGTTATTAGCATGAGCAAATGATTCAGATTCTCCTTCTAGAACAGATGCAACTCTGTAACAGTCTGTAGCTGCAGATGTCAGTCTAATGAGATATTTTACACATTGTCATTTAGCTTTACTGTACTACCTATTGTCCAAAATACAACGTTAAAGTAAAACGTTTGCATGCAGGACCATCAGTTCTAGAAAACTAATGCCACCATACAATTGGTAGCATTACTGCAGTATTGGTATCATTAAGAAAAAGTCTCGACAGGTCAATTTCCCCACCCCACGTATACCTTAGTTACATAGATAAAAAGATAGATTTGCTGTTTGCAGAGCAGAATAGAAAGAAGCAAGATAAAAATAAAAAATAAATAAATAAATTTTAAAAAATACCCACAACACACCAAACATTAAAAGTGGGATATCGGAATGTGGTATCTGGTCTTTGTTTTCTGCACATTTCTATTAAAAAAAAATTATGAGTGAAAAATTTCCTGGTGACTACTTTCAATTTCATATGGATTTACTGCTGCTAGTCAGAAGGTATTCCATTCATCTGTCCTGCACACAATCAATGAGAATATAAGCTCTGCACTATGGTCCATTTTGCAATACAAAAACATATTGACTGGACCTATTTACCAGAATCACCCTTCAAAGAGATCTAGTGACTATCTGAATCATGCCTTCAATTACCTGCCCTCTACTCATTGAAACAGAATCAATTGCCCAAAGCTCAGGTGACAGAAACATTCTCATCAACCCCACAGGGCTCTTAAAAAAAACCCCACAAGTTTCCAATTTTTTTCTTTACATGCAATATATTTAATATTCATCTCTAATTACAACCCTCTGACAATTTCTACAGTGACTTATGTGCATGTAATCTGAACCCTTCGACAGCTCCTAACACAGGTTTCATGCACCCCTCAATACAATGACATCCTATATAAAAATTTAAGCATTGGACCTAGAACTTCCCAGAAGAATTTTTCCAATATTCTCTACACTTTCTCCAAATAACCTTCAACAAAAGCAATTTATACATTTTCCACATACTACAATAGTGGCACATCTCACCATGTACTACAGTTAAGCTTCTGTATTCTGCTTCCTACCACCATAAATTAGAATACCCCAGCTGCCTCTTACATTGGCTTTTGTCAGAGGAAAAAGCATCACAGAAATCAGACATAAAGAAGGTCATGAGTCTATCAACCGGTCTCCTATAAAAAGACACTGAAATGCTGTTCTGGGAGTAATTTAATAGAAGTCTTAACAAATAGGAACCGCTTTTGGAGTAAGAGAACAAAAATTGAACGAAATGTTCTTTAGAATTTAATTCTTTTAATTTATATACTGAATAACAGCCTAAATTTCCTTTCAGCAGAAGAAATCAGCCATGCAGAAAAGTCATTCTAAGACTGGATATACTTTATCACCATTTACAAAGACTAGTCACAGGTCTCATCTGTAAAAATGGAAAAGGTTCTTTGGTTTAATTAAAATCAGCTTAAAATTGTTCTCACTAAATCACTATGAATTTCTAAAGCAGACAGATAATCACAGCTTTTCAAACACCAAATTTAAACTAAGCTAATGTAAGTAAGGTTTAAATTGGCCAAAGCATTAGATATTCACACAAAGTGAAATGGATGCAACTCTACAAATTCTTGGAGCCAAAGTGGTACAATTGCAGTACTTTGAACTAGTCCACCAAAACTCACCCGCTTTGGTGCTCCTTGAGACAGGTTTACCATTCAGCGCCTTTACAGACTCCTGGCAAGTCCAGCAGCACAAATCCCTCACCTGGCTACCACAGCAGAACTGCTGCCCAAATTATACTGAAAATTACAGCCCAAGCCACAGGCTGCTCAGCAGATGTTACAAGTCCCAGAGCAGGTCAGACCTGCACTCTGCACAAGGCAGAGGAGTGGACAGACACAGAGCTGGGAGCAGCACCTCAACATGAACACCCACACCTTCCCCAAAGGATGATGGAAAGAGAAGGCAGCCACAACCTGATATCTGATTCCAGCTAGAGAGCAGTCATAGTACCTCAGCCACCCTGAAATCCAGCCAGGAGGCTACTATGGCTTTGAGTATACTGCGCACTGTTTACCCTTCTGCCATGTCCCTTTTTTGAAGATTAGAATAATTTAACTGAAATTAGTTACAGACACTTTGGTCTTCTGCATAGACTTCCAACCATTGCTTGCTTTGTCTGCACATCAGATACAGAAACTACACTGAATCAATTCAGCCACATTGCTAAAGAAAAGCAGGCATCAATTTTTTCTTGCAGTTCCCTCAGTTTCAAGCAAACAAATAACTGATGGCAATTAACTCCAAGGCCATCAACACAGTTCCTTGGCAATATCTTGACAGTGAAGTAACTGAAGGAAATTAAAATACCCTGACATTATAGCATGCAACGCATTGCACAAGACCTGCACCTGGGGAAAAGAGTCACAAATGGAAGAGAAGGGCCTTTCAATTGTAATATTACAAACTAATTTTTAAGATGTTACAATCCTAGGAGATGATGCAATGTATACTCTAATGTCAGATTATATGCAAATTTCTTAAAATACAAATTATGATAGCCCAGAAATAATTGAAAGAACTTTTTCACCATAACAAACTTTCCTAATGACCAGCATTTCACAAAATTGAACAGCTCTGAGCCAAAGCACAGTGGAGGGAGAAAGGGGGAAGTCTATTGTAAAGCAAGGCATGACCAGCAATGCTGTTCACATCTTAGCTGTACCAGTAATAAAAAAGAGCATTTTTCACTCTGCTCAGTGGGAAAATGAGTACAGTGGGAACTACCACAATAGTGGCAGTTCGATTTTTCCACCAAAGGCTCCAGTATCATTTGTGAACAGCCAGGTTTAACTACCTTACATTTTTATGAAGTCCACTAGGATTTTATAGATCAGCACAGAAACTCCAAAGCAATTATCTCCCCGACCCCTGCTTTAAAGACAATGCAGAATGCTTGCAAGCTCATTAAGTCCTCCCTGAAAGTAACTGAGAAATTATACGTGCAGTTTTAAAGAGAGCTTAACTATACAAATACACCTATATTACACACAGTTTATTTTTATTAGAATAACAAATTCACCTTCAGAGCATTGGTGGGTGGTAACTGTGGCATGGAGGGAAAGATACTTGGTCATATTCAAATCCCACTATCAAAGCATTGCTCCAAGTCATTTATGTAGAGCTACTTCTGTTAGGGAAGCCTTAAACATCTGCATTGAACTGTATGCAAATAAAGTGAGATGAAAATATTATTTACAAATCTAGACACACACGAACATTTAACATATCAGTAAAAAAATAATCTCCCAGAGATTACTCGATCTGACATGACAACAACCATTACTGTTCAGTTCCTACATCATTAAAATACACAAAATGTTACAGGTTCCCAATTAGTTATATTTTAACTCATTTGCTGAATTTCAAAGATGCCACTAACTCTTCAAAATAAGATGGCACTGATCTCAACACAGCCTATGTTAAAACAAACCACCACCATTCCCTTTCATAAGTAAGCTTCCAAAGAAAGTTACTTTTCAGTAAAGATTTTCATAACTCTTAAAAAGTGAAGGTCTCAGACAGGTTTTTCATCTTACTTATGGAAGGTTAACTACACTTTGATTTATCTAGCATCTTATAAAGCGTATCTACAGAAGAGAAGCAATGGCTGAGCTACAGTACATTTGATACCATTTGCAAATTATTTCCCCACTAAGGGCTCCTGTGATCCCTAAGGTCACAGACTGGTTGCAGTTATTCAACTGCTAATTTTCAAGACATCACATACACAATATACTCTGAAGTTATTAAATGCACTTAGTTTCTATTCTTCATTACAAACACTTCAGAGTTGTGCATTTTAGAAGCCAAAGTGCTCTTCCATAGCCAGTATTTAAATAACTGTGTTTATATTGACACGCTCCCATAATGTGCATGTCATTGGGTTGTTACATTTGAGCCACTTACCTCCTTAGCACAACCCATTTTATGATATGATGAAATTACAGCATCTCTCACTACAGTAAGAATCACATTAGCTGATACCAGTTTCAATATGCCATCAACTTCTTTCTGCCCTTCAGGAAAAAGGGTTTTAAACACAGGTTTGCCTAAACACTAAGAAAGAAATAAAAATAGCTGTTAAAAAGTAAGGTGGTAAATATCAAAAGCTTCCTGTATCAGTAATAATCACCTATTTAGTCAGGGGGAATAAGGAATTTGCTTAATTACATACTGTAATTGTGCTTGATACTACTAAGACTTTACAACACATCTGCATCATCAGTATTCAGCAGTGCACTGACTGCACACAAAAGCAGGCTTTTTTCTCAAGCAAGTGCCTTGCTGAATCAGGGCCTAAGCACCTTGATGTGACAGAAAGAACAGAAATATGCCTTTCTGATCTTTTCAAATTTAAAAATATAAGTAGCCAGCTTGTGAAAGCATGAAGTCACACTGTAAAGGCCTATTTGATAAGTAATCAACACCCTATGGCTGGCAACCTGAGACCTAAGGCTTGGCTATTACAGAAAACTGCATTCCTCTAAGCTGAATGAGAATTACACCTCCCAGCTTCTCCCCTGCAGCATTACAAGGGAACACATTTCATTGGCCAGAGAAGTAACTGGCCAAATTTACTCTAGAGCAGCCAGGTGACTCTGCTGTCGCAATTAAGCAGGACCACTTAGATCACAGAAATATGGAATGGTTTGGATTGGAAGAGACCTTAAAGATCATCCAGATCCAGCCCGTGGACCACCTGATGGACAATAAAACACCCTGGGGGAGAACACAAGCAGGTCTGGAAAAACAAGCCAGTACTAGCACTGGACACCTTCAGCACACTCAGTAACAGAAAACATTTAACTTCCTCAAAAAAATATCCAGCCCAATTTGTTTTAAACCTCTGAGCATAACTATTTTTAACTTATAGTTCAGTTACTGAGAATGTTATCCACTTTCCAAAGAGGTAGAAGGACATACAAATTGCAAATCTAGCAAGAATTCTCACAATAGATAGCCAAAGCTTATTTTTATAGAAATGTCTCAAGCATAGAGATGTTCTGGTTCTTTCAGTCAAGACCTGAAAACAGTTTAAATGCTACACAGAAACAGGGGAACAAGGATTTTTAATAGAAATGGTGAATTTCTATTAAATTGTGAATTTCACAATTACAGGTCCTAAATCAATTTGCAAACAACACAATGGTTTGCAGTCATCTCCCATAGAAGTATTTCACCAAATATGCATGTAACTATGAAATCAGTACACAGCAGTCCTTTCAAGACTGGTCTGTTTAACACACCACACTTCTCTTTCATCACTCTGTCTACAGAATGACAGTGTGGATTCCCACTACTTCTGCTCAGTCAGATCATCTACAGCAAGACTAATATAAAACTCATCAGGGGGAGGGGAGGCAGAAATTGAAAAAGTGAAGTGTGAGAGCACATTGACAGCAGTCAATTTCTAATTCAAGCACAGTTTGAGTTCTCCAGCTTGGAGATTTGAATTTTTAATTTCACCAAGAGAGTGGGTTCCAAATTAAGCAGCTGATGCACAGTCAGTCTGCAACAGAATTGAGCTTACTGAAATAGAAAGTAATTTTCTCTTAACAGCTCAGTAGTGATCACATCTAATGAAAATAAAACAATGTGGCAGTTCCTATATTGCCAAGGGTGAGAAGTCAGAATGCTTTTAGCTTTACAATTTAATATCAAAGTCCCAGGACAAATGCTCCTCCTTTGCCTGCTGAAGGAAGTTTACCTTACATCACCAGTCAGGCTTGTCAGGATGCAGTGTCAATGCTGTCTAGACAACAACGGGGACAGAATGGACTTCCAGATACCAGGAAAGCTGAGCAATAACTTCCCACAGAAAGCACAGCACCTCAGGGTGCAGCCTGAATACAAGACACTGCTTAAGCCAGGCATGAACATAAACTGCAGTTATAGCAATGCATGTGACAGAGCCCACATGTAGTGAGGAGGCAGGCAAATGAGCAGCACCAGTCTCTCACCCTGGTCCCCCAGAAAGAAACTCTCAGGGCTTTGCATGAACCACTGCAACTCTTCATGCTCTCACCAGATTTCTGTACTTTGATAACCTCCACTCTTTGCTGCAGTGATTGTGGATTGTGCTTCTTCTGACTGACAATTAATCACCACACTGAATGGCAAGGTAATTCTCAGCTGAACCCACGAGGCACAGACTGCAACACTGCTCTCTTATCCTCAACAACTACACAGACAACTTCAGTAACACAAGTCCTTGCTAAAGGCCAGCAGTACTCTGCATCATCAGTTGATGTCATAACCTGCAAGGAGTCAACCTTCGTGCTCCAGCAAGTTCAGCAGTTCCCTTAGAGACCTACACTGGTAAGCAGGAAAGCAGCACATGATATCCCTTTAGAGGTAAGAATATGGTTGTAACTCATACCCATGGTGGTAAACAGACAAAACAGAAATGAAAGATTTGTTTTATGGTGCCCAAGACCAAAGAAGCAAAGACATCAGTTATATCCTTTTCCACTAGCATAGAGGAGAAACTAAATGGTTCAGGTGCAATTCTGGAATTACTGTATGAACAAGCTTTGGGAGAAGTACTATAGTAGATGTTGCTAAAACTGCAGTAGATTACTAACCACTGCAAGAACATTTGTCTTGTAGCAGATATCACAGCTGCTTATAAATAAGGTGGGATAGAAGTCTCTCCGCTTAGCACAAGTTACACCACCAACAAAAAAATTAACAGTCCAGGAAAGAATATACTTTCTCTCTACAGTGTAACTGCACTGAATTAAAGAATTTACCAATGTGCCAGCACAGAATGATAATTGTCATTGATACAGAGGATGAGAGGACCTCACAGAAAAGGCACTCAAAGAAGGCACCCACCAGTGCTAAACATCTAGCAGTCCACATCTCCCCACATAAGAGCCCTGGCATTAGTGGCCAAACTTGGTATTTCCTACCCACATCACCAGGTATTGCAGGAACACTGCCTTCAAAGCCAGACTCCTGGAGATCCCCAGGAGTCACGCAACACACCTCGCACCACAACTAGAAACTAACGATTCAAGAGGACCAAAGCCTTGTCTTCACATACATCCAAAAGGCATGCTCACTGTGGGAGGACATCATCAATACCAACAGATCTGCTTCCACTGTCACTTATTCTTGTTTCCATTCCAATTCTGCCAATCCAAATGTTGCACACGCTTTCCACCACTCCCATCAAACCCTGACTTCTTTTCCTCCAACTTCCCTTGCATCTTTTATTCCCAATTAGTCTCACAAACCAATTGCTTATTTCTCTTCAAGTAAGTGAAAAAGACAGCTGTACCAGAAATCTTTCCACTTGCTGCTCTAGACTTCCCACTGAGGGTCATGCTTGATGCTATACCATCTAGAGCACTAACCAGCCACAAAGCTCCTAAGCAACATTCAAAATCACACAGAAATACTGTTTCCTGATATCACTCCTCAACACCACCCCTTTAGTCCTTTTTGGTTCATCTTATTTGTCACATCCCTGACATGCTCAAACCTCTCCCATCTCCATTAACAGGATTTTCCTCACAAGCACCTTTCAACTTACCTCCAAAAGTCCCCTTTACATGAAATTCCACACTGTCCAGCTCCCCAGTCTCCTCCAAGGGACCCCATCCCTTTCCATGATGGAAACCCTTCCTGCATCACTATCCCCATCAGCAAGGCTCAGAAGTTTCTAGGCTTCTCCAGGTGCATTTAAAAGGAGCCCAACGCCACTTCAGCTGTGCCCACTGATTTCATTGCTTGTCCCCAGGTGCTCTGCCTTTTGACTATCAGGACTGCAGCCAATTCTCAGGGCTCTTGTTACCTTTGTCACAGTTTGTGACACATACACATAGTTTGTTTGAGCATCTATACCAATCCCCACTTTAAAGGCACACTGGTTCCATTCATCTCCTTTGAGATCAACTCAATAAAAACACTCTTGTAAGAGCTTCTTTCCCGTGACTGTAAATCACTGCTATTCATGTCTAGGAAATCAAGACAATTACCTGCCACAATTTACTCTGACAGTCTCCCTGGGCAAACATACATTAGCTAATAATACGGGTTACACTTATTAACATATGCCTGTGATGCTCAACAAGAGCCCAGATTTTTGCCAGAGGATTTTTTTAACTTCTGCCACATGCTATTTGTAATTCACTTAAGTATTCCCACCTAAGTACAAGGCCATAGGATCTGCCACCTTTCATTGAACCTTACCTGTCTGCTTCTATTACCCATGTTGATTAAAGCACAGTATTAATCTTCAGAGACACTGTACCCTTACTCATGTACCTAATGATAACTTGCAGATGTTTCTTGGGTGCAAGTACCACACTCTGTGTGATACTGTAAAGGAACAAAAAACCTCAGCAAAATACTTTAAGTTAAAAAATAATTAAAAGTAAATGCAAAAATCAGTCCTACCTTTCAAAACCATTCTTTATATTAAGATTGTCTGGAGTAAGCAACCCCCCCCCCTTTTTTTTTCAGGTCAACATATTCTGGATTCAGTTTAGCATTTTAAATGGATTCTAAAAGGTGCAGATTGTACCATATGGTGTTAAACACACACACCTGAGAAGATCTGCTGCAGAAGCAAAAAGCTTGGCAGAGAAAAACTTAGAGCGTCATTCAAATTGTTTTCCAAAATAAATACAGATCATTAACTCATTATTTCCCATACTGGTTGGGGTTTGGTGTTTTGTTTGTTTGTTGTTTTAATTTATTTATCAATTGCTTTAGAAAACCTGAATTCAGAATCCAGGATTAGAGGGTCCTGTGCAAAGTCACTCACATTTGCTTATCACTCTCAGTTGTACAGAACAGCCCCCTGGTTCATCCTACTGTAGCAACAGCAGGAAATTTCTTCCCCTTGCTTCTTTCAGGTTTACACATAGTACTACTGACAAGCATTATTGTTAAAAAGTAGTAGGCAGAACTGCTGTAGCTTCCTTTCAAGGAAAGCAATGGATTTTCAGAGACATTTGATCTCATGAGTCCTGAGGTACTGCAGTAATCTGTGGTTAAAGCAGACCACATGAGAAGGTATACAATTTACCCAACTCACAAAGCACACCCAAGACAGAACTAAGGACTTATGCAGGACTCCTGAAAAACAGCTACAGAGAAAGCATTTTCACTGTAAGGACACACCTAAGGCTTTGTACCTTTACAACTCCTGTCTTCATGGAAAATACTTGATTCTTTAAAAGCAGCGTCTGAATACAGTTTTATCTGAATAGTCTCAAAGCTATCAAACCTTGGAGTCATAGGTTCCTCCCAGGGCAGATCCCTGCAATAAGGCCATCCTGTGTGGAATTCTGTGCTGTGAGGTTTCATTGGAAACTTCAGGTTTAACTTACATTTTCACCAGAAATTTGAAGCAAATACAAACATGATATTTACATGACAACTTAACTTACCTATAATATGACTTGTGCTTGCTTATGTCTTTGTATTCCAAATTTTGTAAACAAATATTTACTGATCCACAGATCTGATACAGGAAAGTATACTTATAAAATATCTGTGTCAAATAAGTCCATCAGGCTAGTCTATAGACAGAAGCTCATGAACAGGCTCCTTTAATTTCCAAGAGGAACAGTGCTACCTTTAAGCTGGAAGCCTTTTAAATCCTGTCCTGACTAGGATGAAAGGGAAACTCATGGTATTCTGAAGGTACTTGCAAAAGTTTCACAACCTCAAAAACATCCTTTCCTTCCAATGCTCAGTGAGCAGGAACATCATGCATGAATAGCCTTTTAAAAACAAAGAGGTGCCAATAAAACTGTGAGAGATATTGAGAAGACACATGGATTTTAATTTCTCTGTAATGAAAGTGTCATAGTGCTTTACCAGACAAAAACGTATGAAATATCTTAAACTTAAATTACCTTAAAGCCTGAGTCATAGGCAAGGACTCCTCTATCAGAGAAAGCCATGAAGGCAGAACTAAGAACATCTTTAAGGTTAGAATGCCCTCTTTGGGTATAAAGATATATTTGCAGCAACATTAAATTTCAGCAAATACAATACTATTTTATGCTATAGCAAGAAAGTAAATCAAAGAATGCCAAGAGTGGTACTCTAAAACTTCCATTAAAGACCTTGTAAATGGCATTTGATTGCTCTCTACTAGCAACAACATTCCTAAGATGCTACATATGAATAGTGAGGATAACTGCAATCCATACACAATAGTACACAGGGGTAGGACAAGAAAGAGATGGGCATAACTTAAAACAAGAGAGGTTCAGACTAGATACAAAGGAAAACATTTTCACCCTGATGCCAGGCAAGCAGTGGAGCAGGCTGCCCAGAGAGGTCATGCAGTCCTTGGAGGTTTTCTAGGCCCAACAGGGTAAAGCTCTGAGCAACCTGGTATAACTTCAGAGTCAGCCCTGCTTTGACCAGGAAACTAGACCAGAGACCTCCTGGTCCAATCCAAGCTATCCTATCTTACCTTTAAGCTTTAAACACATGTCTCAGGATTTGCAGTATTCCACTAGTTGTCTATATACACAACGACAGTTCAAGAGTTTTACATGTGAAGATGCATCCAACTTTGCATGAAAGCAATTTATCTGATTTAACTCCACAAAGGAGTCACAAGGAAGCTAAACAATAGTGTTGCCACATCCTGGAAGCTGGAAACAGCTGACTTTCTATGAATAAAATTAAGAACAAAGTTCAGTACTTGAAATAAATAAATTCACAACCAGCATTTAAGCATCCAGCACACACAGACACACACAGAAATCACAAACTTCAATGATGGTCAGTGCCTTAAGCAAGACAGACACAACAAGGCATAACAATACAATAACTCCTATGTTCCACAGCAGCAGACCTTTAGCAGTTAGCTGGTGATTAAATGATGCTCATGAGCATCACTTAAACGTCACTTTGATCTACTGCTGTTATTTCACAAAATGTTTATTATTGAGGCTTTTTTATTGCTTGTACAAACATTAGAGAGCATTTCTCTCAAGGCATCACTCAGTTTACTATTATTAAAAATTATTTTGATACCTTTTCCTAGGCTGCTTGCCAACTGGAGGCCAAGACAGAGCCATCTGCGAGACTGTAACTGTCTGAAGACACTTGCCTCTCAGAAACATAATCCTTAAATGGTGCTAAGGGCATTAAACACACACACAGAGAAATATCACATCTGAACAGCTGCAATGAAACCTGCCTCTCACACAGATTTCCTGGCAAAGGAATGAGGAAGACAACCTCTGCCCAGGGAATATTGCCTCTACTCTATTCAGTCCATAAAGCCTAATTCTAACATGGGCATGAAAAAAGGCAAACCTGAATACTCTGCCACACAGTTGAGTCAGGCACCCATAACCATGCCAAGAATGTACATGTTCTATGTAACTGAGTGCACAAATACAGTTCTTTCTATTCTCTTTCTTGTTTTTATTTAGAATTTGAGGGATTTCTGAGGCTAATCTCTTTCTTCTTCCACTACTTTGCAATGTCGGTGCTCAAAATACACAGGCTGCTACACAGAATTCCTTAGAATAGCCTTAAGCTGTCCTCTGCGTTGTCTTTACCTGGTCAGTTTTGGGTTTTTTTTTTATTATTACTACTTCTATTATTATTCCCTGCTTAGCTCCCTGCACTGTAATCCTCCTTTTAAAAACCACTTTTATATTTTGTATCATGATTTTCAAGTCATTAAAGATCATTTTAGACAGCTAACATGTAGAACAATTGCTCCTAAGAAGAAACCTTGAAGACAGCAACCCCACATGCTTCTCAAATGGCTTGCACTGAACAGTCATGCCATACTGGCCTTTCAATATTAAAACCACAGCTAATCTAAACTTGCTAGGGCCACATTTAATGTCTGTGTAAAGCACACATTGTTTCTCTAAGACCTGGCAGTATGGGAAGGAATAACATGAGAAGCATGTGTGTCCAGATTCGATAGAAAGGTCAGGACACCCATCAAAAAATTCCTTGCCACACCAAGCTCACCAGAAACACAGCAAAGCTGTTGGTACACACCATTAGCAGTAGTTATAACACAGCTAAATCATTTTAAAATTAGATTAAACTTACTTGGAAAGTGAATGGCATGAATACACCCAGTGTCTTCAACCCAAAGACAACAAACCTTACCTACTGCACTCTACGAAAATGCAGGTGCTGGTCTTTTTTCATCTTACAGCAACCAGAGACTCCCTGGCAAAGCAGGACTTTTCCTCTGTCCTCGTTCTCACAGGAAGCAGACATTGATGCACTGCTCAGAGGGAACCATTAACCGCAGTAGCTCCTCTCATGGCCAACTCTGTACAAGACCCTGACAGATTACAAGCATGGGAACGCTACAGCAGCTGTCTTGCCATGAGCACGTTCAACTTTCCCAGGGAAAGGGGAAATGCAATACCTGTTGATTATTAACTAGTTTGAGAGCAAAACCACACGGACAACCACCTGTACTGGGGCTGCACTCCAGGCACTGGCAATCAGGCCCTTCTCACACAACTTCAACAAGGGTCTCCTCAAGATTTTCACTGCTTTAAGCAAATAAAAGTGTAGTTCTCTCCTAAACAAGGGGTCTGGCTTTACAGGACCAAATTTTCAGCACAGTGCTGTGGTAAAACACTGATGCCCTACCACAGTGCCAGCATAACCTGGGACAGGGTGTCCAACAGCATCTCATGGTCCCAAGACTCCATGCCACTGCTAATGCATATATGTCAGCTCCCGTTTTGTGTCACTTCACTTTGGACACAGCAACCACAAAGATGTTAAAATCATGGAAATCTTGCCCCAGCAATATAAAGCACCACCAAACTCAGCTATTGTCTGTCCTGCTCTCCTGAGATTGGTGTGCCTATTGCTCTTCAAGACTGAAGCTGGGATGTCAACAGCTCAGCTCTCCTGACCAGAGCCTGAGCTATCAGAGCAAGTACTGACAGATTAATGCACTGCTCAATAAAAGGGAATAGTCAAGCCTCAGCAAACAGCTGCACTGCCCATTCCCTCCCTCCACCCTCACCTGAGTATCCATGGGCCATTGGCAACAGGAAGCAGCTGGAATTCAACCTCATCCCTGCCTCAAGGTTTTGGCCAGAGATGGTTACTAACAGAGAAAGGTAAGCCCTTGTTCCCAAAACCATGCTCTCCAGGAACAGGGGAAATCAAGCACTTCCTCATATGACCAGCTTAGCCCTTACAACAAAAAATCACATATTTTACAGGGCTGAGGCTACCTGGATTCACTGAACAGGTTTGGGGATGGCACTTCCTTGAAACCCTGGGGTGTTCCCCTCAAGTCAAACATTTGCTTGTGTAGGAAGGGAAACAACCAGACCACAAGGATTAGATAGCCATAACATAACATAAGAAAAAAACCTCTGTCTATAAGCATTTGGCCTTGAAGTAGTCTCCACAACCACCATTCCAGGTGCTTGTATATCTGCAGAAGTGATAAATCATAAAACTAAGCTGATATGTCAGTGGAAAGGACACTTACCATGATAACATTAAAAATGGGAAATAAAATACTTTTGGCATTCCACTAAAACAGCAAGAAAGCCGTTTACTAGCAGGAAAATCACCTTTCCACTTCCCAAGCTCTCTGGAGCTTTATGGCTTTCCAAAACTAAAAGACCCTAAGAATGGTTTCTTTCAATGGTCAAAACATACTTTTCAGACCCAAAGGCCTGACTGACAATTTTAATTCCAAGAGCTATCAGACAAATGAGCTGAGCTACAGACTACTCTGTTCACCCCATCAATCTGCAAAGTCATGGAGCCACTGTCAAACTTCATTATTGTCAGTCACATTAAAACATTGCTATCATTTGATTCTAGTTTTCTATCATCATCATCATTATTATTATCATGCAGAATTTAGCAATGTCTTGGAAAGCTACCCTGATGCCACATGCCTCACCTTCCGCTGATCAGGATATTTGCAAAACAACTCTGAAAAATCTAATATCAACTCCTAGTTTCTGCCTGTTCCACAGATACTAACCCTTTTGTTCTTAGTCAGTTGTATAATACTTGACTTTTTGCTCCACAGGTTGCCTCAAAGGTGCTCTAGCAAGAAATATTCCTCTGCAATGGTTTCTCGACCCCTCAGCAAAAGAAACCTTTCAACCTGAGCCCACTAAATCTCTCCAACCAAATCTTCTGCCACTAGAGAGAACAGGGCAAGTTCACACACATCACATTCATTCTGCTCTTAGTTTCAAGCAGCCACTTCTCCCATGCAGTTATCTTCCAAGAAGATTTTATTATGTGAGCATGGATACACTGTGCTTAGCAAATTACTGTTATACCTGTAGTTCTGACTCAGGTGCTGTCTGATCTGACCTATAAATATAGGTAATGCATACACCTTTGAAACAAAAGGAGCTAGCGAAGCACTATTAAGAAAATGCATTTTCCACTTTCCATCCCTAAATCAGAGTACACAGCTGTTTACATAACAAATATTTACTTTTCAAGGTAAAAAAAAAAAATTATTTTTACATTTGCTGTTGTTATACATAAACATATTGACAGAAGGCAAAAAGAGCAAAGTAACTAGACAATTTACTCAGACACCAGGGTTGCAAACTAATACACCTATTTGCAAGGCAGTAAGAGAGGAAGGAAAGGGAGGAGGGGATGAGAAAGAATAGAAAGTGCCACTGATCATGCTCATTAGGCAGCAAGGTCCCAATTAGTAATTTATCACACAGAGATAACAAGACATATGCTGGAAGGAAGCATGGCTGTAAGACGAATGAGGGTCTGAAACAGAGGGAGCAGCACTGTACAGTATGTACAAAGGGGAGGCAGAATCCAAATTCTGCATGCCCCAGAGGAGTCGCACTGAACAAAGAAACCCTACTTGAGGCAAGCACATGATCTATGCCCTCTGCCTTCAGACTTCAGATTAGTCATTAAGCCACTTTACATTCTCAGTGTCAGCCAATAAATAGGGAAGTAACTCCATGTCAAAAGCTAATTCAATTTCCATACAGAAAACTCATGTTTAACAAACAAACTATGTCAACGGCAGATCTCAGATTCCACAGCAGCAGTAGCTGCTATAGAAATGTTTCTCCCTGAAAGCATTTTTCAGGTGAGCAGTTAACAGAATCTGTGCGCTTGTGCTAAAAGAGAAGAAAACAGAAAATGAAATGGAGAGTTAAATATTTAACATTACACAGAATTAAGTAAACACTCCCAAGTAAGGATACTACCAGGCATAACATAGGCACAGCAGCCTTTGTTCTGTGCAAGAGGGCCAACTTTTTCCTCGTGTGACTGCTGATTTACAAAGGGCATGTTCATCCCAAATACATAAGGGGTTTGCAGCAGTTTTCCTTCGAGAATATTGAATAGTATTACAACATTCTGTGAGCTCAATCCTAAACTAAGTAAGTGACACAGCACAAAAGGGCTGCTCTCTGAGAAAAGATGCAATGCTAAGGATGAACTCAGAAATCACTATGGAAACTCTGCAGGTTCCTTTCTGCTCACCTTTGAGGCTGATATACTCCAAAGGAGGTAAGAAAATCCCTTTCCACAAGATTTGTATGTATTTGTATGTATTCCACAAGATTTGTATGTATTTGTATGTATTATGGCCAAAATCAGAAAAGGCCACAGCCTGTCCCCCGCTCAATTAGGAAGAAGGTCTGCTCAAGGAAATCCAATGCCAAAATGACCCCAAAAAAAAACGTAATTCCCAAGGAGCACTCCCAGAGGTGTTACACACTCCAATAAATCCCATTTGAAAGGTCAGGTGGTTCAGTAGCTGTTGGAGGCCCAAGTTATGGTGAGCAAAAAAAGCCTAACCAAGTGTGCCTAATTTGTGAAAAGTCAGAATTAACCTTTAGGGTTTTCCCTTTTGTGAGTACAAAACATTGTTTGCAGTGCTTTTCCTCTTCCTATTCATCACAATTAATTTATCCTGGTGCTAATAAATCCTCTGTTCTTACATGTCCCCCCTACAATTCCAGCAGCACCAGCTTAGGCCCAAACTTTTGGCTTCACTTTACTGAAGAGAACAAAGGCTGATTTAGCTAAGTTTGAAGAGAGAGGAAGCCAGCAGCAATACAATACTTGCCTCTTACCACTCTTCTAGAGTGCTGCTGCACTGTAATCATCAGTATCGTGTATGAGAACAGGTTATTTTCACTGCCTAATTTCAATGAACCATACAGAAAAGTGGTAACTTTAATAGAATAAGCATTGAGAAGCAAGGGGAAAAAAAAGATATAGTTGGGTATGGTCTTAATAACAAGTATACAAAACACTGTTCACGAGCATTTGGAGGTTCATTTACATTCCCTTAACCCATCATGACCACAACATTTTAAGTAACCACAAACCTCTAAACTCAACTTTGTTCTTTTTAAATCAAATATTTATTCTAAATATCCGTGCTTTTCAGTTTCATAAGTGCTTAAAGCCCTAGTGAAAATCTGCAGCTTCAACTGGAAAACCACTCTCAGCACCTTCCTTTTCAGCAATGACATGGGGGAATACCCATACAACATTACCCGAGACTTCAGTAGTTATACACAAAAAATTTAATAAAGAAGAACACACATTTCCATGAGTTACTGTAAGGCCAATAGCAAATTAGCAAGTAAATGAACAAATATGAAAGGATAAAGCCAGAGATAATGCATCCTGGTGTACTTTGCTCATTTCTCTCAAATCTCTCATTTACTTTTAATTACCAGTAGCGCTTGCTGGTATGTGTTCTGCAGCATACTTTGTGAAAGCCCTTATTATAAAAGCACTTCACTACAGAGCTCTTAAATCTCTATTCAGAACCACAGCAAAAAGTTACTCAAGCACTTGTACACAAAGATTAGTGTGGATTACCAAAACATGAATGAGCTGGTTTCTACTAAGCCATTGGCAAGGACAACTGAAGTGTTTGCAGAAAGTCTTGCCGGACTAATGGAGCTGGGAGAACCACATATCCCAAACAACCCCAAAGGCAGCGGACGCACCCGGTGAGTGACACGTCTTTCTTCCAGCTCTCCTGGGAAAGGTGAAGTATTATTTTTCCCAGAATCTCCCCACAGCTGCAGCCTTTCACCAGCACCAGTGTTGGTAACACCAGCAGCCCTAGCTCGGGCCAGCTGATGGCTGTTGCTCTGAGGAAAGAGGAGAGCAGCTCATCCACACTAGAGGTGACAGTCTTATAAAACTCATGTTATACATAAGAGTATATATGCACAGTTTCTCTATTGAGATGTCAGTTTCCTTTCTCTTTCTTTAAGCCCGGTTTGGAGGCAGTATATGGGTGACTGTTACTTCCCTCTTTGCAGTTGGTCATTTTAAAACAGTAAGTTACACATCCTTGTATCAATGTAACTGTTCTCACGCTGGCTGAAATGAAACTGAAGGGGTTTTTGGGTTAAAAAGATAACACGCATGTCATTTCAATGTTGTAGCACAGTTTCTTAGACTGTATTCACTGTGAAATAAAAGCTACCATCAGTGAGATTTAGGATTTAAAATCCTCAAACTTTCAGGCTGAGAAACGAGAGATCCGTATTTTTCCACCCTTAATTCACCCGTGCTCAACACGACCCCCAACATCAGAGCTGCCGGCCCTCCCAGCCTGAAGGCTGCATCCAACCGATCCGACCGGCGCCTCCAGCCGGGAGAAGCGCTGCCAGCCCCGGGCCCGTTAAGGCTCAGCGTCTCTCTCCTTCTCCGTCCCGGGTACCTGCCCGTCGGGCCGGCGGCAGGAGGTGAATGTCCCTCTCCCCTCCTCACGCCGCCGGCCCGAGCCGCCCTCCCGCTCAGCAGCCGCGGGGCCCTCAGGCCGCCCCCCTCACCTGAGCTTGCCGCCTCCCCCCCGCCGCCGCGGCGCCGCCTGTCGGTACCGCCCGGCCGAGACTGCGGCCGCCACATCCCGAGTGCCCCCCTCCAGCCCCGGTCCTCACCGGGGCGGAAAGCGGCCGTGACGCCGGCCCCTCCCAGCCGGAGGCGGGCCGCAGGCAGCTCCACCGCCCTGGAGAGGGAGAGGGCCGCGGGTGGGCCCGGCGCGGGAGGCCCAGTGCGGAGCCGTGCACAGGCCCAGCGAGCAACGGCGCTTCGGGCAAGGGCAGCCCTTGCCTGTGCAGCGGTCTCAGGCTGTGCGGTCTCAGGCTGTGCGGTCTCTGCGCCCCCAGGGTTGCCTCTCATCGGCATTAAGTTAGGAGGGAGGAGATGACTACGGTCGCACTCCCCATCTGCATCATCCTGAAGGGATCAGCGCATCAGAAGAGCCACCTCTGCCACGCATACAGAGGGATACAGGCTCCTTCTTGCGCATTCCAGCATCATGGGAATACAAATGTTTAAACCAAATACACTATTGGTAATCGATTTGCTTTCAAATGTAGCCATACTGTGCAGTGGTTGGTTGGGTCTGACAGCCCATGACAGCATGTGGCTGCTCATGAGCCCTGCTGTGGCACTCCGTTGTGTGTCAGACACTGACTTCATTAGAGTGTGTGTACAGTTGGATAGCACGGTATTCATTGGCTTCAAGTAGCCAGCCCTTCATACGTATTGTTGGGTTTGTATTTCGATGTCAAACACAGAGCTTTCCCATTTTGTTGTGCTATCATTTATATATATATATGTATGGATTTTGGCTAGGATAGAGGCAATTTTCTTCATTGTAGCTCATGTAGGGCTCTGGTTTGGATTTGTGACCAGTGTTGATAATTCAGGGATGGTTTAGTCACTGATGAGCAGTGCTTACACTGGCCTCAAGGCCTTTTTCACTAATCAAACTGCCTTGCAGGTGGGCTGCGTCTGCACAAGAAGCTGTGAGGGGTCACAACTGGGATAGCTGACCCCAACTAACCAAAGGGATATCTCAGACCATATATCCATATGGCATCATGCCCAGCAGTAAAGGTTGAGTGGAAGAAGAAGGAAGGGAGGGGTATGCTGGGAGCGATGTTGTTTGTCCTCCCAAGTAACTGTTATGTGTGATGGAGCCCTGCTGTCCTGAGGATGGCTCAACACCTCCCTGCCAATGGGAAACAGCAAATGAATTCTTTATTTTGCTGTGTGCATGCAGCTTTTGCTTTACCTATTAAACTGTCTATACCTCAATCCATGAGTTTTCTCACTTTTACATTTGTGGTACTCATCTCACCAAGGCAGGGAGAATGAGCAAGCAGCTGCATGGGGCTTAGCTGCCTGCTAGAGTTAACCCATAACAGTATACAGCAGATAATTTCAGGTCCTTTTTGAAGATCACTGTACCTTTCCTAAGGCTGTCCCCGTGAACTTACAGATCATTGCAACTTTGCAGTATAACTTTCTCCTAAAAACCCTCTCCTATTTTGTGCCTTAGATAATTTTAATCCTCCATCATTTCCCTTGCACCTTCTCCTCCCTAGTTAACACATGCATCACCTTTTGATATCCCTAGTATTTCTTTACTGACAGTCAGTTTTATGTCTATTGGTACCCGTTATTGCAAGCTTTATATAAGCTTATGACTATCCACTGACTACAGCTTTTTATTACTTTGCTAAAGTAGTACCTGCTTCAACCATGGATCATCATATCCACTATGTTAGCCATGCACAGGAAATCAATGTTTTTGAAGATGACCTCTATCCATCCTAGTCTACACGAACACTTCTACCTTCTCAGATGCATCAAATGCTATTGTAAGTTAAAAATACCATCCTCTGCACAAGGAAGTTCTCATAACATTCAGAGAAGTTGCTAAAAAAAAAAGCTCAGGTTTCTCTAACAACTGACAGCTTACTGATGTTCTCTGGTTTCAGTCCATTTATTAAGAAATACAGGACATGCTAAAAGGAGTTTTGACCTCATGTTCCAGTCTGTGCCCTTCCTGATTTGTGAGAGAAGAGAGCAGCTGTGCCTCACATACCAAAAATAGCCATGCATCCTTCTTCTTCCTTCAGCCTTGCTGCAGTGCGTCTGGTTCAGATGATGTCAGTGCTAGCTCACATCAGTCAGAAAGAAATCTGTTGTAAAAGGCATTTGTACTGATGCAGACAAAGGGCCCATCTAGCACAGCCTTGTGCCAGCTCAAACCCATAGCAGTTGCCTCAGCATGAGCAGGAACAAGGCAGCACACACAAAACTTCCCCTTTGGATTCTCCCACTCTCTGACTGATATCTGCTCAGGGGTTTCCTCAGCTCAGCTTGGTCTGTTGAGCCAGCACCCTGCGGTGGCTCTCATGCTCTCCAAGTGCTCATCCAGCCTCCCCTTGAACCCACTTCAGCTTTTGCCACACTCAGAATCCTTGGGCAAGGGCTTCCCCAGGCCTCACCCACTGCACAAGGCACCAGCTCCTTGTTCTTGCTCTGAGCTCCGATCTCTGTGGCTCACTGTCTTTGAGAGCTGTGGGATATTGTGCTTTCCTAATGTGTCCATGACGCTGATGATTTCCATATGTGTTATGAAAAGGGATCACGTGTTCCCTTTTCCAAACTGGGGGATGCTGAGCTACTCAAAAACTGAGCCTGTACAAAAGCGGCTCCAAACCTTTGATTATCTTTGTTGCTCCTCTCTACATTTTTCTATTTCTGCTTTTTTGGAATGATGGCACTAAGTAAGGGTACAGGTTAGCTATGGATTTGTACTGTTATTCATGTTTCCTGTTGTGTTCTGTGTTCCTTTAGCAATAGTCTATAACATCTAATCGTTTTTTTCTGACTGCTGCCACTCACTTAGCTGATATTTTCTACTATGTTACCAACCCCACAGTTTCCTCCTCAGTGGCAGCAATCATCTCAGAGCTTTTCATCTTATATGAGAGGCTAGGATTATTCTTACTGATAGGTGCTAATTCAATTATACAAAGTGAATTTCATCTGTTCTTTGATTGTCCAGGCATTCAGCCTCATAAAGTCCTTCTCCAGGTCTTTACAGCCAGCCCTTATTCATGCTACCGCAAATAGCTTAGAATCAGCAGCAGACTTGTTCCATCTGAAATGTTGAACAGCAGAGGTTATAGAGAAACCAATCAGTCCAAGGCTGATTCTCTAAACTGATAATCAAAGGAGGCATGGCATGATCTATATTCAGGAAAAAAAAAAAAAAAACAAACCCAACCTGGTTAATGGGTTCTTTGCATTTGTTCTCAATCTGTTCCAAGAGATAAAGTTTATGCTAAACTTCAAGACTTCTGCTTCAGGTGACTTTGCCTTGCCCCATGTATACTCACATTAATGTGCATATTTAACAGAAAATTCCCACCACAGCAGAATCATAGAATCACAGAATGGTTTGGGTTGGAAGGGACCTTAAAGATCACCCAGTTCCAACTCCCCTGCCCTGCACAGGGACACCTTCCACTAGACCAGGTTGCTCAAAGCCCCATCCAAGCTGGCCTTGGAATCTCAGCAGACTGTAAGTCATTACCTCATTAGATAACCAGCAGTATGTGTGAATATGTGTGTGTGCTATATATATTTATATATTGAACATGGCAATCTGTTCCTTTACTAAGCAAGGAGCTGCTTTCAGGCAATCACCCTTATTCAGTTGTCAGACTATTGGAATGGAGTTGGAGGGAGATGGCAGATAGTTTCTACAGAAGACTTTAGACACATGGAGAAAAAGATGCAGGAAGCAGACAGACTTCTGGAAGGTAAGAGTAGTATTCTTGGGGTTTAATGCTGTTTGAATTGTGCCCTGCATGGAAGGTCTGATCAAAATGACATGATGAGACATCCACAGCTTACAGAGAAATCTACTCACCGACAGTTTACCCTAATGCACTTTTGGGCACTACTTAGTATTTACAGTGAGATGGATGGTGTAAGAAATTACACAAAACATAGCTAACAGCTGATACTATATGTCTATCTTCTAATTTCAGTTATAGAAGAAGATGCTGGAATGTTTTGCTATGTCTTAATTTTTAGTTTTCATTATGATGGTGTATACAGGCACAGCTGCCTAAAGAAATGGCTCTGCCTTACTCCCTCCACTACTTCTCCAGTTGTGCCTTCCTTCCCTTCTCTTGTGCTACTGCCCACTTTGTGCGGCAAGAACGTTTCTCTGGCTCTACAGTAAACTGGGAACAGATGTGGATTTAAACCTCTTTTTATTTTTTTTTCCCACCAAAGTCCTTTCTCCAGATGAAAGCGACTGTGAAACTACAGCGTTACAGGCTGCATCAGAAATCCCACCAAATTCCAACAATCCCCCCTGTGTACTGAAGGCAGAGCTGCTGCCTCTTCTCAAACAACTTCCTGTGCCCTCATGGAAGCCCAAAATTGCCTCCTCTGTTTTCCACTCCTCATCTTGGCCTCTTTGCTTCTCATTGTCTACACATAGCTGCTTCTTTGTGTGGTACCTTCACTTCCAATTGATATCAGTGTATGGGAGCTCCCCCCAGCACCTGCTGCCATAGTGAACAGATTTCCTGTAGCTCTGTCCCTTATGACCCCTGCTTCGTCTCATAGCTCAGCTGCAAACTCTGCTTTTCTTCTTCTTGCATTCATCTTTGTTTTTCACTCTTTACCCCATCACTGCTACATCAGAGACCTTTTCTATTTCAGTCGTAAATAATGGACTCATCAAATCATACCACTGAAGGGAAGCCAGCTCTACTTGTAAATTCAAGTCAGATTCAGGGGAGAAAAAAGGCTTTGCCTAACATAAAAATGAGGAAAGCCCAGACATGTTAGACATACTAATTTTATCTCTCCAGGACCAAGACATCTTAATGTTTTTAAGCTATGCTTATATGTGGCACTACAGCAGAGGAGTAAATAGCCATCATGCTCATGTCCTCATGTCTAATATGCTTTTTCTCAAGCTGTTATTTTCATCATCTCTCCTTCACTGTGAAAACCATTTGCATGGCATCTCTTGGAGTGTGGCTTCAGCATGGACTAGGAAAGCTGCAATGAGATAGAAGGCCAGTCAGGGGTGGCTAAGGCAGAGCAGCAGCATGGGCTGGCACAGAGCAGAGGTCTGTGTGCATGGGGAGGTGGGACACCCAGCCAAGCTGCCATATCTCACCAGAAGACTCAGGATAAGGGATGAAGGTAATCAGGGCTGGCTGGGAGATGGCAGCTTAGCTCAGTGGTTTGTTGTAGCCACGGGCTCCTGCTCCTCACATTGCAGCCCTCTGTGGAAGCCAGATCCTGGCCAATACTTTTCCATTACCTGGTCCTGCTGGAGCCACAGCCTCTGAGCTGCTTCCTTTTCACCTACATACCCTCACAGCTCAGGTCACAACTTTTTCTTTCCCTTCAGTAAAAGCTTTGCAGTGAAAACTAACACTTTCTTCCACTTCTCCTTCTTTTTCACTTTATATGTCCAGAACCAGGAGAACTCGTTTCACTTTCAGTGGTGAAGTTCATCCCCAAAGGATTGTTTTCCATCAGAAAACAGTAAAAGCAAGGGCATTTTGGGTTAATCTGCAAAGAACTTTTAAATATATATATTTAGTTCATCCACAGAACCGAAGTGATTTTTTTTTCACAGCTTTAATCAGTGCTTAGCTTAGATATATTGCCATGCCCTATCCAAAATGAGGTGTTCTAACTTTGCTTGTGCTTTAGTTAACTCTGAAGGTAATAACTCTGGAACTTGCTTTGTGATAGGATTAGCATACAGGTAAACTTTATGATAGACAAGTCAATAAATTGAAGTGCTTAACACAAAAGCTAAGTCACAGTCCGAGTTATTAGGCATTCCCACAGAGCTCCTAGAGCCTTCAGCTACACCAGGATTGTGTTAAAAAAATAAGAAACTTCATAAAACTTTCACAAAATATGGAAATCTGAATGGAACCGATGAGACTTCAGTGCGATTGTTGTAACAGGTGAATACATTTCACTTTCCAGAATTATCTTTTTCCTTGTTCACCCACAGCTGTAACGGAGCAGCTGTGGATGCTGCTGGCATCATTTTCTGATCCTGTTCCAAAGACAGTGACTTAACTGGTATCAGGGTAGACTTCAAACAGGAGTAAAGCTGGTTCATTACCACTCAGTTCAAAATACTTACGGGATTAAGGCTCAGATATTATGTATAACTCAAAAATGTTTGAAGGCCTAATCCAGTGGATATACAAATAAAAGAATTAAGCCTTTGGGTGTTTATTTTCCCTGGATGCCTCCCTATAAACTTAAATTAGCTCAAGAAAACTTGAAACTTCCCTAGAGACACCTGAACATTGCGTACAAGCTGAGAATGGATATTGCTGTTCTCCAGGCTTTAAAAATGAACTTTAGGGCCCTTTACTCAATAGTAGTGTGGACCGGCCATAATTCTAAGTCAACTAAGAACAAAACTGGGAGAGAGCAGGAACAATGATGGTTTAAAAAGCAGAATAAGCATATTTTTTCTCAGCAGCTATCCTTTTTGCTGTACTACTCCCCCAAATCCCAGACTGTCTCAAATTTGTTAGTCTCACACTCTTCAGTTTCTACTGCTTGTCACAAATCGTTTTAAACATTACAGTAAAACTACTAAAGGAACCACTTCTCCTGCATTTATCTTTTTACATCTAGATATAGAATTATTTTCTATTGAACTGTCATTATCATTGTGGGGAGGGTTTGGGTTTTTTTCACAGCATGTGTGAATTCAGATTTAGACTTATCATTATGTGGCTGTAGCAATCATTTTAATAGACCTTAACATGTCACCTTTCTCATGAGATGACCATTGTATACATCCATTGTATACATCCATTTGCCTGTGTGGACTGAGTGGATCACACAGTGAGGAAGGCCTGGGGTGTGAGCAGTCACAGTGACACTGGCAGAGCTCCTCACAAACACCTGCTACCTTCACAGAGCTGTGGCAATAGCTTGTCCCATGTTATAGCACTGGGATGCAGCCGCTCTTGCTGGCTTCCCCACACTATCAGTCCCCAGCTAAGTGCATTAGTGCTGTCAAATGACCTGCTGGTGCTGTGGTGCACACAAAACACTGGCAGAGGGACGATCCTGTGGCTTGCCTGCAGCATGACTGCTGTGCCCAAAGGAGTAGTGGCCACTGAGAAGGCAAATGTGTTGTGCTGCAAAGGGCCCCTCAGAGCAGTTCACTTGCCCAGGCAAAAAAAGCAGTCAAACACGTTAGCTTTGGCAGTGAGTTCCTGCCACCTTTATTTTTCCCATTTTCGTGCCAATATACCTTATGTTGGAACATTTAAATGTTGTATTAAGCAGAAATAGAAGATAATAAAAGTACAAATATGTGAAGCATGTTCCCTGCCTGCCAGAAATCCAAGGGGTGCCAGAGAAGGACCACAGTCAGGGGTTTGAAAGCCCAGTGCATTGTGTCTCCAGCTGGAGAATGGGGTCTGGCTACAAATTCAACTTGATCCACATACATCTGTGCTGAGACTGTCCTTGGAGTTTACATCAGGAACTGCAGGTTATCCTCTGATTGTATGTGACTGTGTTAGGGGATTTCTGTTGCTGTGTTGTAACAACTCTTCCCTTACCTGCAGAGCTTGCAGAGCAGCCGGGGGAACTCACTAACATGGGAAGACTGAAGGATTTAATGTCTGGAGTGCATAACATGCCAAGCTTGTGGCATATCCAGCAGATTCCTGGACATAGGATAGAGCAGGGCCTCGAGAGTTTATCTCATCCTTCTCCTTGCCCAAAGGAGTCATACATCTGGCATCTAACATGCTGCAAGTGACAGTGTTCAGGTGATTGAATCCCACCCTCTGGTTTTACCCCAACATAAGTGTTTTTACCCTAGCGGATGAAGGCTGATATCTTCTTCCTTTGACTAAACTAAATAAAGTGAACTCTACAGTAGCTGATGAAAAGCCTTTTTTCCCACTTCTTGAACTATTTCTGACTCTCTGATCTGCTGACAGAAAAATTCTTCAGTCTTCTTTTTCAGTGGGAACACTCCAGCAGGATACATGTTCCAGCAATGGTTTCATGTGGGGCTTTGATCACTACCCACTTCTCACCAATTGCGTATCCAAAGGTAGTCAACACCTTTTCTTCCATCACACTGGGAGCTCCTACTGAGTTGCTTCTCTCTTCTGTGCTCTCCAAAGTATTTCAGAGTCACTGCATACCCTCTGAAAACCACCTCCTGTAAGTACAGCCTCTGTTCCTGCTTTTTAGATGTCTAATTTAGCTAGATATCTTAGAACTGTACTAAGACATCACTTGCCTGGATGTGCTCTCTACTGAGCAGTCCTGGCCACTCTAGGGGACCCTTCATCATTATTTGCAGCCTGGCCAGCGTCTGCACTATCTGATGTCTTAGCAGAAATGTTTGTTCATTCTCAGATCTTGACAAAACCAGCAATAAGTCTTGTACTGCTCCACACAGACATCACTACAGTAACTCCCATTCCTTAGCCATTCTTAGACAACTGCACCTTTTCAATGCACCAGGTCTCAGACTACTGAATATTTCAATCTTACACAGTTCTACTTCATTTTTTATTAAATCAGGCTGTTGTGTGATACTTGTTCAAATAACTGACTGTCCTGGGATCAGCAATAGCAGTCAAATTTTTCTCCTTAATAGCTGGTGCAGCACTGTGTTTTGACTCAACCTGGGAACAAAACTGATAACACCGATGTTTTTAGTTGTCGCTAAGACATGTTTATTCTGAGCAAGGACTTTGTGAGCCTCATGCTCTGCCAGGGTGGAGGGGAGGCTGGGAGGAAGCAGAGACAGGACACCTGACCCAAACTGACCAAAGAGGTATTCCATACCATAGCACGTCATGTTCAGGATGTAGAACTGGGGGCAGTTACCTGGAAGGGCTAGTTCTCTCTGAGGGTTGGAGGAGGTTTTTTGGGTCGGTGCTCAGTTGGGTTGGGGTGTCGTGAGTTATCTGTCGGTGGTTGGTGAGATGCTGTATTCTTTGCCCTTGTTCTTTCCTTTATCATTATTATTATTGTTGGTAGCAGTAGTGATTTGTGTTTCAGTAACTA